>JBAMBL010000343.1:0-176787 GCA_037043405.1 Drosophila subquinaria | reverse complement strand
TTAAATTATTTATGACCATTACCAAAAGTTTAAAATTGTAAAATAATATCAATAAAGTTGTTCAGAAAAATATTAAATAATAATCTTAAGATTGATAATTCACATAGAATAATACATTTTTTTTTTAATTTTTAAAACCTAGCGTTATCCTTAGTTGCAAAAATTTAACCTTATGCAATATAAAGCATATATATTTATAGCTAAGTTTTTGATTGCATAATCTTAAAAAGCACAAATATATAAAATTTTAATATGATTTGAACAACGCGTCATAAAGTAAGAAAGATTTTCAAAATATTTTGTTGTTTCAAAGTTTGCCAAGCTAAAAATAGCAAAAACGTTCAGCAAACATTTTGAAATATATTCGATAATATTTGCATGTACATATGTGTATCTAGATATGTATCTGTGATTCTAAATGTATCTGCTAAACATGCGTACGCGTATCGTATTTCATTGTACGAGTATCTATTGGAATTTGTTATTTTTAAATATGTACGAGTATATTCCAAGTGGGCGAGAATAGAAATTGTAGTTCGTTGTTGTTCAGTTTGAGGTTTGTTAAACGTATTATAAATACGTACACATGGTAAACTATGGCCAGTTCGAATTACAGTTAAGCACACGGGGCAACTAAGCCTCGAACATGTGCAGCAAAGTGGATTTACCAAGCTGAAATTATCACTGAAGTTGCAAGCCATGTTGCCTATGTGGCACATGTGACGCCCCCGCTTGCCTCGGCATCGGTGGCTATAACTTAATGCAATTAATATGCAAAATCATGACACACACAGAGAGAGAGAGAGAGAGAGAGAGAGACAGTGAAAGGAGCAGGAGGAGAACGTGCACAGCATGTGCGGAACGATGCAGTCAGGCAGGTTCAGTTTCAGGTTCAGATTCGTGTGCAGCAACTGTAACGAATCCACTGACTACCAGTTGTAGCCATCAGCATCATCAGCATCATCATCATCGCACTCCTTCTTATCATCATCTTCATAGTCCTCTGATGCTCGGTCTCATCCTCATCCTCATCCCCATCCTCATTCTCGTCGTTGGCGGAGCGCATTAAAAACACAACGGCGAACGCAAAGTGCGCCAAATTGATGAGCGTCACGTGCGTTTTGCTCACTTTGTGCCACGCCTGCAGATGCCGGAGTCACCCACCATGTGTGCGTGTGTGTGTGTGTGTGAGTCGGTGTAAGTCAGTGTAAGTGTGTGACTGCGTTACTGTCAGTGCTGCCAACTTAGCCTTTTCCAGGCAACTGTTCTAGCATTCATAAATTGCTCTCAAAAAATTGAATATTCGCATGCTCGTTCCTTGGTTCAAGTTTATGCAACATTTTTTTTTTTATTTTACAATTTGTTTTCCGTTCTTTATTTTTGATGTATAAAATAGTTTAAACTTAATAAAAGCCTAGCTTTTAAACGAATCGAACTAAATTATTTATTGTATATTATTATTATTTTTTCTACTGATTCAAACTTAAACTGAAATTTTAAAAAATAATTGAATAGATAGTTAAATAATAATAAACGTCACGGCATGTATCGAAAAAATATATAATTTCATACAAATTTAAGTAAAATTCAAGAGAAAGCGATTTCTGTGTCAAATTTGTATGATTTAAGTGATATATTTTTTAATACTCTCTTTCCATTCGAATTTGCTAAAGAATTGCAACAAAACATAATAATAAGATATTTTGTCATACAAAACAAGACACATAAAACTATTTGATGTTTTTTGGTCATAAAAAGTAATAAAATGATGAAAACAAAAAGTTTTTATTAAATATAATATAACTAATTTTGTATTTAAATATTAATAATTAGCTTGATCAAATCTCTGTATTATAAAAGAGAATTCGATTGGTTGTCCGTGCTTTTTCTTGTTTTCATATTTAAAAGTAGTAAAACAAGACTATGGTAACAATAAAGGAGTAATTCAAATGTAAGTACTCTGCTGAACTTTTAAAATTGTACAGGGTATCTACAAGTTTGTATACATTTATTTTGTTTATAGCTTAAGCTTTAATCTGGCTTTTTTTTTGCCAAGGAAACATTGACTGTGTGTAGTTGCCACACTTTTGGTCTGTGTTTCGACAGTTTCTTTTTTCAGCTGTTGCGGGGAAAGTCGTAAAAGTAAACAGAGCATGTGCTGTACTCGCAGTTGCCCCTGCCTCCTCTTTCCTCCTCCCCCTTGCCACCGTTGCACGAGTTGCATGCAACGCTATAAAGCGCTTAATTTTTTCTTCGTGTGCGCAATTTTTACAAGGTGAGGAATATGCCAAAACTTTACGGGTGGCTGAAGTGGCTTTAATTTTGTTGTATGTACCTGCACTCTATTCAGCGGGCATATGGAGCTGTCAGATGTCACATGCTACATGCCACATGCTACATGCCTCATCTTTGGGGCACTGCTTAAAGTAGTCGACAAATGTCTAGAGAGGGCTCGTAATATCAAAACTGACCCACATTTGCCACAAAAGTTGACCAGAGCAGCTCAGCAGCTGTTCCTTTCTGCTGAGCCATTTGTCGTATCCTTCTCTCTCTCTCTCTCACTCTCTCTCTCTCTCTCTTTAACACTTTGTGAGCAGCATTAAATATTTTGATGGCGCCCACAAAATGGCAAATTAGTTTCAATTAAATAATGTTGTCGCAATTTAGACACAGCCCCAAAACGGAGTCTCCCCGCGGCACAGCTCCGCCTGCTCCTGCCGCTGGTCATGTCCTACACACACACACACACACACATACACACACAGACTAAGGGTCTGTCTACATATTCAGTTCATGCATAACGCAAATGTTGGGCATGTTAAGCGTCCCAAGGAGCAGGACAACATCCTGGTCCTCGTCCTCGTCCTCGTCCCCGCTCTCAGCGTCCCAGCATGTCCAGGCAATAACGATTGTGGATTCAACATAATGCCCTCATAATTACTGCACACACGCCTCAGTATTGAAGCTGGCGACGCCGCTGGCCAATGAGTTGACAGCACACAAACTTTCCCCCTCTCCTCCCACTCCTCCCTCCCTTCCCACTTCGCCTCAGGCACAGCTCCAGGCTCCAGTCTCCAGTCTGCAATTTGCATTAAATGTGCGCTTTGTGATATTAATTTGGAGTGTTCTCATTGCTCATTAAAATACACGCAACATTTATGAAATTAATATTTTCCGGCCACCAAATGGGGCACTCGCAAAGCAACCTTCCAGCTTCAAATGGCAACAATAAAATTAAAAAGAAAATAATCAAGATATGAATTATGTGCATTACATAAATTTACATTTTTTTGGGCTCAAGAAATTCACTTGTTATAAATTAAAAGCTTTGGAAGATGGGCAAAGAGACGAGGTTCCTTATTATTAGAGGCAATTTTGTGAGCTGAATTTCAATAGAGATTCGTAAGGGAAAGCGAAACTATTTATGAGACGAGAAAGCAGAACAACAACTTGTTGCTTACAACTTATTTCTTCATTGAAAGATGGACAGTTTTGTGCACAAGTCAGAAATTAATTGAAAGCTTTTAGTTTGATATGATTCAAAGAGGAATCTTATTAGCTTCGGCTTGATTTCTTTAAAATATCTCAAGTTCTCGAACGACTCTTTCTTAAGGATTCTAGATGCAATAAAGGTACTTAAAGATACTTTCTCTAATCGCAATCGTATAATCTAAGAAGAAAAATCAAATGTCTAAAATTATTTGGGTCTTTTATTAGAAATATAATTTCCAAATAGAATGTAGCTGCATATCTTTCAAGTACAGCGGACATGTAAATTCCATGTCTGAATAAAAATAAAAATCGAACTGTCGAAATTATTTATGCCAAAATTAAAAAAAGCATAAATTATTGTACGCAACTAATTTGGCAAGCCAAAAATGCCGCAGTGAAAAACTACAAAACAAAAAAAAAAACAAATAAATAAATAAAAGTAACAAATATTTGAATGAAATTAATATTTATAAAGCAATTTTTGGTTGATTTGGTTTTGCACTTGGTCGCACTTTTCCACGCGAAACCAAAACGGACATGAGCATGGACAGAGATAGCCAGATAACAGAGATAGAGAGAGAGGGAGAGTTGCAACATGGTAGAGCTTGACAAGTGTGTTGTACTAGCATTTATTTATTATATGTTTTACATGCGTGTACTACTATTAATTTATTTACTAACTATTTTTATTTGAAAAAAATACTTTATGTGGTTGTTTATTCTTCTTGTTGTTGTTGTTGATTGTTTGACAAATTTGCATTTTGTTTTGCGGTTTTGCAATTTGCATAAATCAATTGAAAATTGTGTGATAGAGAGAGAGAGGGAGACAGGGAGAAATTGTGATGGAGAGAGTGCGTATCATATTTCTAATTATGTTTACAGCATTTTAAGTTTATTTAATTTATGCAAATTGTTTGTTTCCCTCACTCCACTTTCCTCTGCCCTCCATTCATCCATGCGCTGATTAATTGTTTGTATTCGCATTTTTTTCTTTTGTTTAACATTTTTTTGTTTGTTATAAAAAATCGCATTGCGGCGTATTTTAAGTGGAAATTTAATTAGGCAATGCAAAAGAGCCAAATATTAGCTATTAATATTAATGCGTTCATTTAAATGTTGGCGACAGTTTACACGATTTAATTATAGATTATGTTTAGCATTTAGCTGTTATACCCTGTAAAACTGAGCATCGTTATTGAGTGTATTATATGCATTGTTAAATTGAAATATTTGAAAACTAAAAATATGTCAAGAAATTATAAGAACTTTTCTAAATATATTTTAAAAAAGATTTTATTGTGACTTGTTTAAAGAGAAAGTTTCCAGCACATTTAACCATTAAATTGGATTGTATATCGATTGCAGTGGAAATTGCATTACAATACTTAATTTAACTAATTTTGGTTTCCTGGTCTAGTTTATTAGGGCAATTAGGGCAGCATTGTGTACCAAAAGGGGGCGTGGCAAGAATAGATATCGAGTATAATGCAATGTGCGCAGTTTACTCTTAATTGGAATCATCTTTTAATTGCCAAATTAAGCACGCTCTATAAGTAGAGACACATACACACACACAGTACATTGCATACACACACACACACACACACGTATACATTGGCAAGCAATTACGCATGAAGACGGTATTTAGTTGAAATTGATTGCACACGAAAGAGACAGTTGATTGGATTGGATATGGAGCATAGTTATGCAAGCAAAACATCAATGCATTCAGGTGTTGAGGTGTGTGAGTGTGTGTGAGTGTGTGTGTGTGTTGGCTGTGCACTCAATTAGACAGACTGACAGTTGAACAAATAGAGCATTTAGCTCTGCATTTGACAACATTTGCGGTTAATTGATAAGCTCTGTTACTTTGGCTTAAATCTTGAATAATATTCTCAAAATCAGATGCTCAACAGATAATTAAACCGTATTAAATTTAACAGCTCAAAGAGAGCTTTTTGCTGAAAAGCAGCTTAAAGCTGCTTAATTTTAATGAAAAATCTCGTGTGCAAATTGATTTTCGGAATGTTTGCACAAAGAAATTGTGCCAAATGTTGTGCTTCAATTCAGGTTATACAAATTGTTAATGCCAACTGGAAATTGCTCAAATGTCCATGAGTATAATAGCTGCATGTGTGTGTGTGTGGGTGTGTGTAGTGAAAGCCTTGCAAAGCTCTGGAGAGCTCCATTTATTACGGTATTTATGAGGCACGTAAATCATGCGTACAAATGGATTGGAATTAATAAATGAGTCTACAACAACAATAACAACAACTAAAGCTGCAGCAGAAACAACCAGAACAACAGACACACTGACCAGTTGCTGTTGAAATTATAAAGGAGATGTAAACAAAAAAAAATATAATGCGCTGAAAATTATGAAAAAGCTTGTACGCTGCCAAAGCCAAAAATGCCCTGAAAAGTATGCTATAAATTGTATTGTTTAACGGCGAGCGCGCACACACACACACATATACATATACTCGGATGATACACATAAAGTCAGTAATTCGATTTTGAATGCAATTTCTGTTGTTTGCTTTTGTTGTTGCATATTTTATGTTAATTAAACTTGTTGCAACGACTTGTTGTGCTTCTTCTAGCCGTGTGGCAGGTGTACCGTAGCGAGAGTGTGTGTGTGTGGGTGTGTGTGTGAGTATGCCATAACTTGAAACCAATTATGTTGCAAATATATATACATACACACACAGCTGTCCAGAGACTCATACATACTGGCAGTTTGTTACGCTGCTTAATTCCTCTCAACTCTCCAACTTCTTCAGTCCCGCTAAGCTCCACTCACTCCCCAAGCCACACTATTTTCTACCAACTCTTCTAACTCCCCTCTCCTCCGCCTCCTTATTTCGTACTCCCAGCTTGTTACTTCGTTAGTTAGTTTTGACGTGGAGTCGAGCTGCGGGACGCTCCAAGCGTGAAATAACTTCCGTTGCGAATTTTATGTTCGTTGCAAATTTTTATTCACAAAATGCACAATGCGCAGATACGAGTACTCGTACACAGCATGAGTGTGAGTATGAATGTGTGTGTGTGTGTGTACTCACATAGTTTTGCTGGCTGCGTTTGCACTTTGGACTGCAGTATTTCGTTTGCCTTTTGCTTTTGCTTTTGCTTTCGCTGTCTGTCATTCACTTAGCGCGAATGTGTTTTAATGAGCTTCAAATTATGATGCGGGTGCTGGCAGCATATCAGCCAGCATTAAATTATTTGAGCCACAATTTAGTAAGTGTGTGTGTGAGTGTGTGTATATTTGTGTGTGGGTAAGCTGCAACTATAGAACGTCCTGCGGAGCGTTTGAGTTTGTGCAGTTTTGATGGCTTTATACTTTCTGACAAAAGTAAAATGTAATTTAAAGATTTAATTCTAAAAAAATATATATTTACGCAGCACAAATTTCGCTTTCTACAATTATCTAAAATGTACGAGAATGTGACATTCTTTTTCTTGATAGCTGCATTTTTTTAATTTTATTTATTTATTAAAATGCAACATGACATATGAGTTCTTAAGGTATATTTAACATAACTCTGAGGTAAACATTTTTGAATTAAAAATTGTATAATAAAAATTGAAACTTCCAATATGAATACGAATTTACAACTTGTAAATGAACTTGATTTCCGCTAGTAATATTTATTTTAATCTACAAAGTGTAAGAACAGTTTTTTTTAATGTACATACCCTTTAAAGTTAGTTCTAGTTAGCCAAATTTTGAACTCACTTCATGTTAAGTTTGGTATCAATGGAAAGGTCTTTTGAATTCCTTTCGAATAATGCAATTTTTTCCTTAACCCATTAGGTACATATTGAAATTTTCGAATATTTGTAAACGTAAACTTTTCAACTTTTTTCCTCGATGTTTTAAAACAAATGTTTTGATGCAGAAAGTTTCTTTAAACAATTTAAATAGTACCTGGAAAAATTTTTTCAAATATCTCTCCGCTAGTATTTTTTATAATTTTTTGAAAATGGCGAAAAAGGGCCTTTTTGCATGAAAACAGTGGAAAAGTGCCTTTTTCGCCATTTTAAAAAAATTATAAAAAATACTAGCGGAGAGATATTTGAAAAATTTTTTTTGCAGGTACTATTTAAATTGTTTAAAGAAACTTTCTGCATCAAAACATTTGTTTTAAAACATCGAGGAAAAAAGTTGAAAAGTTGACGTTTACAAATATTCGAAAATTTCAATGGGTACCTAATGGGTTAAGGAAAAAATTGCATTATTCGAAAGGAATTCAAAAGACCTTTCCATTGATACCAAACTTTACATGAAGTAAGTTCAAAATTTGGCTAGAACTAACTTTAAAGGGTGCCAAAATACTTTTGGCCACCGTTGTATAAACTATATCTAAGATATAGTTAATTTAAAATGTGACAGTAATTTCTATTCATTTTACGTCAAAATATATTTTCAATAGTTATCAAATACCTTATTCAGACATTGAAAAAACGGTCCTAAATATGTTTAGTTACTTTTTCTAAGTTTTATTTAAGTTTACAAATTGTAAATAACTTTATTGAGCTCAAAATGAATGATTTCGAAAAGAAAAAAAGAAAATGGTATATTAAAATTTAAAGCTAAGAAAATTTTTATTCTAATTTGAAGTGTATTTCAAAACCAGTTTAAAAAAAATTTTATTTTAGCTTATTTTCAGCATGAAACCAATTTCAATTCAAAGCCCGCAAAGCCGTTCTTCGAAAATAAATACAAAGTATCTAATAGAATAATATGGCCAAGCAATATGCATAAATAACACATTTGACAATAACAATCGACAATTAACTAATATTTATCACAGGCTTATTGAAAATTGATCTGTCCGGGCTGTATGGCCAGTCCATAAAACAGACAAATGAAGCTATTCAAATAAAAGAGATGCATTTAAGTGCTCGAAATAAAAGCCACAAAATGGGCTCGAAAATAGGCAACATTTAAATTAAGAACTCGGCACGAAATGCAAATTGTCGAATAAAACTGCTGCCAGTTGTTGTCTATGGCAAACACAGACAGACATGCAAACACACACCCACACACACCCACTACAAAGATACACACACCTTGTTGTGAAAGGACAACGCAACTAACGCAGTGAAAGCGCCTAAAGGCAGACTGTGAAAATGTATTTACCAAAGTGTTGAAATGTTGCACAACTTAAATTAAAATGACTTTGTCAAGTTGTTTGCAATATCTTTGCACTATGGGGTATTTTACCGAAAAAGTGTCATTTATTAATTTTTCAAATGTATGCAAATGTATGATTTTTTAATGCTAACATATAGTAAACACTTCAAACTGTTATGTTACTTACCAAAAATGTTAACATAGCAGTCCAATGTTAAGATACCAGCTGTTAAAGTCAGCTGTTTCAATCGATGACTGCATGCTTTTATTAACGGCAAAATTAAAGTGCACTTTCAAATTGAAACACAGGATAAAGAATCATTTTATAAATTCAAATTTGAAATGAATGTCAACTGTTTAGGTTTGTGTTACGTGTAAATGCTTGTATATTCTTGATTTTGTATGTGTCTCTTTTATAATGTGTATATTTAGCAAGTACTGTCAATGTCGAGTTTTGGATAGTAAAGTTGAACTTTGCAAAGACTTTAACAAAATTGTTAACAATTGTAAGTTTTGAGTCCTCGTCCATGTTGTAGAGTCATTATTTCTCTATTCAGAATAGTTTATCTCAAGCTCCGCATTTGACCGCTTTTTCCGCAATTAAATTTTTTAGCACGTAACCTCACAATTTTACAGTGATGACTTGCTTGCTTTTTGTATGGAGAATTCGATCTCATATTGAGGCATTAATTAATAACTCCTAAACTAAGCAAGATATTTTGCTACGGTCTTTTTTCTTGTGTTATACATACCCCTAGAATTTTTTTTTGGAAAAGTGGGCGTGGCACCATCCCCGCCCACTATTTTTTTTTTTAATTTTATGCTCGCAGCTGTGTAAGAGGGCTTACAACTTTCTATGTCCAACAAATACGTTTTTTTTATGTTGCTAATAATATATAAGGCCAAAGCTTACTAGTTGCAATACAAATCATAAACTTACTGGCTACCAATAAAAAAAAATTTAAAAAAAAAATTAGTGGGCTGAAATTGTGCCACGCCCACTTTTTCAAAAAATTTCTAATGGTTTGTATAACATTAGAAAAAAAACTGCATCAAAATATCTGGCTTAGTTAACGAGTTATTAATAAATGACACATTTTCGGTAAAATACCCCATAGTGCTTTGGGCTGCTGCAAGTCGCCTTACTCCGCACAAATAAAAAAATCTTAAATTTAAAGCATTTGTATACCCTGTAAATATGCTGAAATGACAGTTAACTTAATGATGGAGATGGTAAAAGAACATTTTATTTATCTATTATATTAAGTATTTTTATGTGTTATTTTTAATTCCGATTTTTATTAGGGTATTACAGAAGTTTTGCATTGCCGCTGCTATTATTGTTATTATTGTTATTTATTTCGTGCAGCTTTACTTTTCTTTTGGCCATGTCCTTGTCGTTGTCGTCTACTTTGCCCGAAGTTTGTAATTATTTTCCTACTTTGTTTGCCACAAGTGTGAAAATAAGCACAACTTTTTTGTCTGAAGTCATTTTCCATGTTTTCTTCCAGCCCTGCCCCATTTCCGCTCTCCCTTTTTGTGCAGCTGTTTTAACGTTGAATAATAATAAAGGTAAAGTTTTTATAGCTGTTCGCAAACGGCTCGTGGTTTGGACAAGCGAAGAAGAAGCAGCAAAAGTTGCCAATTAAAAATGTATGGAAAATATTTATTTGAATTTTTGTTGCCTTCAGTATAACAGCAAGCAAAGGTTTGTGTCTGCACTAAGTGTAGTCAAGTCACGCATGCAAAGAGAATCCACCACCCAAAACTTAAAAGTGCTCAGCGATCAAATCCACCACCCGAATTAGGTGAGGTGAGCATTGAGTGAGAGTTAGAGTGAGAGTGCACCACAGCTGAGTGCAAGTGAGAGTGAATGGGGGAGTGGATGAGGTGGTGGTGTGATTAAATGATACAGAAAACCGGTTTTCAACACAAAGTTAAAAGAGAGAATACGAAAGAGAGAGCAGGCGGAAAATCCGAGCATTGTTTATATTTCATCAGTATATTTTCAGATAGTAAACAGCATAGATTAAATATTTCTACTGTGCATTGATATATTTTTTAAAAAACAATTTGACAAAATGTCTTTGGATGATTTCTTCCACAAACTAAAAAGTCGAACTCCTGGTTTAGTGGAAAATATCTGGCAGGCCTTACTAAATGCCAATTCCAACTCTCCGGCAACTTCCATTACCCTCTCTCAGATACGTGGTAAGTCCAATGAAAGAGTTCAACGTCTTATTGGATAGATAAGTAGATGTCTTAAGAGAGATACTCGTTTTCTGCTTCTTTGCAGCTGTTTACCATGAAATAACCGAAGAGAGTTTTCCTTGCATGGGAGATCCGCGTGTTGAGATGCTTTTCATACTCTCGATTCCATTTGTTGCTGCATTTTCCAATCGCGCCGGCACATTGCGATTTTACATCTTGGAGGATCAGGAGTCATCGGGTTGAGTGGAAATTTTAGGAAATTTACACTCAAATTTGTGCAATTTTTATGGACTTTTAGTTTTAAATTTTTGTTTGTTTGATTTAATTTGTTGTTTGGTGCTTTAATAAAAGTTTCCATAATATAATTAAAGTCTGACTTGTTACGTTGTCTAATTTTTTTGTTGTGAACGAGACAACAAACTGGAAACTTAATTTAAATTTTAGCCAAACATCTGCCAATCCGGCTGGAATGCAACTGGGATCGGGATGAAGTCAGTGACAGCGCCAAAGCAAGCCGCAATTCCAAAAAGCAATCGCAAACAGCAAATAAATGTGAAGCGACAGAATGCACATCAAATCAAATGAATACTCGCCCGCAGATTTGCATAGAAAACAAACACATGTAGACGGAAATGTGACTGTAAAAAACACAGAAACCAAATAACAAACAAACTGAACAGAAGTAAAAACAGAAACACAGAAATAGAACAAACAAATAAACAAACAAACAAGCAAATCAACTGAGCAAACTGAATCAAAAACTGACTGGGCCACACTTTTCCGGAGCGAGCTGAAGGTATTAAAAGTTGGTCAAAGGGTGAAGGATAGGGAGACTGGAATTGGAATTGGAATTGGTTTGGGGTCATAGCTGGGTCACGCAGCCGCAATGGAGTCAGAACTGGAGCTGAAGCTGAAGCCAAAAAGCGTAATGAAACTAAATGCCGTAGAAGAAAAAACCCCAAAACAAATTCATTACGGAACTGCACCTCAGGGGGTGATAATTCGATTCAACGAAACTTTTCTGATTATTTATTGCTTCATGCGGCGACTCTGATTCGTCCTCATCCTCGTCCACGACCTACCCCTTCGCACCCCCTAGCACCCTCTCTCACTCTCCCACTGCCTTAGTTTTTCTCACTGTTTGTGTGTCTGTGATTCTCTGCCTGATGTTGAAGTTTTCCCCGTGGCGTTTAGCTGTTAGTGTCATAAAATGTTTTGTGTGGCGCATAACTGGGCACTGCAACTCATTATTTTGTTCATTAACACTTTTTGTTTTTTGTTTTAATACCCTAAGTCCCTTAACAGCCCGTAAAAGGGGTATACTTAAGTCTAAGAAAAACAGTCTGCAATAAACTTGTGGAGGATAAATACTTGAGATTAATTTGCTGTGTGGTTTTTGACCTGTCTTTACGTTGCATTTTGTAGCAGACTTTTGAGCGCCACTTATTATAAAAATAGTCTTTTTTACATATAACAGTTTTGAATCTGGGCTGTTATACAAAGAGGAGCAATATTTTTATCTATTCTGCAAATTGAATTTAAAATTGGAGTTGAGATTCTTTCTAATTAGTTTATTGAATTATATGAAATTTCTTTATAAATTGAATAAGAGACGTAAAATATGTACTAAATAAATTTATCATTAATTGTGAAATGTTAAAAAATAAACTAATAATAAATACTATTTTTAAAGCGTATGACTCGGAAAATGTATTTGAAAATTGATTGATTTCTAGATTTTTTTGAATTTTTAGAAGTTAGTGGAACACATCTGATAGTCATGAAAATAGAAACCCTAAAAATAGAAACCAATTAATTTCAGAATGAGGACAACTTTCATTTTTAATTTAGTGTATATGGTAAGTGTACTTTTCACCGAATTTTCAGGAATTCATGCAGGGTATCTAGGAGTCAGCAGTCTCTTTTATCTGGTTTTTGTTACTTTAAGCTAGTTTTTTGTTTTCAACATCAATGTGGATGTAGGACGATGTCGGATGTCCTGGCTATGTATTAAATTATGCGACCTTTATTTCAGTTCTTCTTATTTGATTTATGTGCTTCGGAGTATATGAGTTTTATGCCCAAATGTAGAATTATTTCTAGTTTACTTTTATGACTCGCTGTATTGTTGTTTTTGTTTTCTTGTTTTCGTCCGTATTTATGCAAATATTTTGCTATCTTTGATATTACGAGTACGTCCAAATGTCGAGCTGTCTGCTGCTGGTTAACTTTTAATGGCTTGTGGCTTTAATTCATTAGCAAAAGTGGTCGGGGAATGCAGATAAAGATGAAGATGAAGATGAAAAGATGCGGACAGACTCGTCCTAGTTGAGGGATCCTTTTGAATTGGGTCCTTCGTTTTGGCCATTTCACTGGGTTATAGCACTTTGCTGAGTTATAAAATGTTATCGACGGCGCAGGTTTTTATGCTTTCTGGGGGGTCAGATAAATGTGTTTATTGGACATTTTCGGCCAAGTCGTCAGGCGGCTGTTTAATTTTTGTGGTCTTTTACTTTTTGTAGCCAGCAGCCTGAGAATTTGGATAGATAGAAAACATGTTTACGACACGCATTCGCCACGTTTTGGCGGCAGTTCAGGCAGATTTGTCCAGGGATTAGAGCCGAAACGTTAAGAGCCGCTCATTAAGAAGCCAAAAGAAAATGTGGACGAGTTTATGGCCAACACAAGACTGAAAACGAAAGCTCTGAAATAGATACAAGAGCAAATGAGATTGGGAATGAGTAGGTTGTATACACATGTATGTACATATGTGTCATTAACAAGCTGATGAAGTTGTTGATAGTGTATTGTCAGTTGGTTTAGGTTTCTAACTTTGTTTTAGAGATTAATCTAAGGCCTTTGTGCATAACAAACAAGTAATGTCTCAGACATACTTTGAAATCTCTCATTTGCTAAGCATGTTTAATGATATTAAATAATGCTTAAAGAAATGCTTCAAAAAAATGTATTTACAAAAATTACACGAGCCGAAATTAATCGAAATTTGTATTCAAATATGTAGTTTTATATTCTAAATGCGAGTAATTCAGTTTGTAAAAGTACAAAATAATTTGCGAATATCTTACAATTGATAAATAAATGTTTTATCTGTCGATTCTGACACATCTGATCCTTTTTGATTTAATTTAATCAGGCATGCCACAGAAATTACTAGTGAAAGCGATTTCAGAGAAAAGCAATTCCACTTCGAAAATTTCTCCGTGCCACAGAAAGTCGTGTGGTTTAGATTTTTTAGCATGTTCATCAACCTTTTCGTACTAGGCTACTAGGGTTGGCCCCTTCTCAGATTAAATTTCCCAAGGGTTTGTTTAGCAACTTTTTAAAGTTTATCATTGCAGAATATCAAATTCTCATTTAAATTCTTATTTAATTTATATAATTCAATTAATTTATATAATAATTGATATTGTATAGCTTAAAAAAATTTTTAAAGTTATTGGCGCGGCAAACAATAAAAGTTTCTCGGCAACTCTAAATTCTAAAATTCGGACAAAATATGAGACATTATTCTCATGGCATCGGACGCCAGTGAATTGAGCGTTGATTTCATCTCACTCAAAATTGTTTAGGTGATTGGACTGTGGCACGGAGAAATGAAATTGACGTGAAAGTCAAGTGAAAGAGATTTCTGTGGCATGCCTGAATATGTCTACAATGACAGGGATTATTTAAGTTCGTAATACATTAATTACAATATCAGTAAGCTTTAATTTTTGAAATCATAAAGTTTTTATAATAATTTAATAATTAAAATAATGAAATTTTATAAATAAATTTATTTTTTACAATGCTGAAGAAACTGCACGAACAAAGATTTTTGGTTAAATAAAATTCAAGACAATAGTAAAAGATTTTGATAATAACATTTGCCTTTGTCTTTGGCAGCTTTTATTAAGCTTAAAGAGGCTTTAAGTTAATTTACTTTGAAATCCCCAAACTAAATCAAAGTTAAACATTTTATTGGCTGGCCCAACGGAGTCACAAAGCAAGTTTCAATTAAATAGACGCACTGCCAGCCTCCTCAATGTTAGAACCTATTTCAAGCTCTCTCTTTCTCTCTCTCTCTCTCTGTTTCTGTGTCTCTTATTGTAGTACCAAGTTTTATACGCAGTGAACTCCTTGCGGATTTAGAGCCGTCAAACAAAAGAGGAAACCCGGCGCACAGGCCATGAATTCATTTTAAAATTGTAGCTCGTGCAAAACAATAGAAACTGCCATTGTGCAATTAAAATTGTATGGCACTGGGGAAAAAGCAGAAGTAACAGACGAACTGCAGATGGAGATCTAGTGAGAAAGAGAGAGAGAGCGAGAGCGAGAATCAGAATCAGTAGCAGCTGCCTGCCGATAAGAGAAATTAAAACAAACAGACGCCGCACGCTCTGTAACTGTTGGACAATCTGTACAATTTCCAAAGTGACACACAGTGCAAAAACAAACACAACACACACACACACTGGCATACACCCGCAACAGAGTTCAATATGTGTCCATGACCAGAATCCTGGCCCAGTCACCGTCTCCAGCTCAGTCTCCATCTTCATCTCCGTCTCTTTCTCTGTCTCTCAGTTCTTGGCGCCAGCAGCTACAACTACAGCTGGTCATGTTTACGGCATATCATGACAGTTTTCTCTCTCTATCTCTACCTCTATCTCTCTATCCCACTCTCTCTCTATTTTGTTTCTTTTCTCCTGCTCGTTGCTTACTTCTGCTTTAAGTTGTCACAGTTGTTTAAGTTGTCGAGTCCAGTTTGGATTCCGTTCCGTTCAGTTCAGTCCCCCAACAGCTGCACTTGTCGTGTTGCTTAAGTCCCCAATGATATCGCATAAGTTTTTCAATTTTGTGCGTTATTAGAAGCGATTAGAGCTCGAGTACACGACTCTAAGTAAGACGCAGTGCCAGACAGAGAGAGAGAGAGAGAGAAGGCAAGAGGTAGAGTGACAGAGATAGAAAGCATAAGCAGTGTCCATTCCCCCTCTGTTGACTCTTTGCTGGAGTTTTAACAACAAACAGTAGCCATAAACACTTCACAACAATTGTCAGCTGGCTTCATTTGCTGTGAATATAAAAGTTAATATACCCTGTAAATTGCAACAATAGATGACTAATAAAAACTGTAAGCATTTTATAACCCATGTTTAATCTAGAGATAATTAACATTTTTAAAAATATGAATATATAGTAAAGCAGGGACCGCAAGAGTTATGAGCAGAGCTCGCAAATAACAGTTAAGAAACTGAATAAACTTTTATTTTCAATTTTTATTTAAAAATTATAGAATAAAAGTTAGTTTTAAATTTTTATTATAAAAATGAAAAATAAAAGTTACTTTTCTATTTTTTTAAAATAAATATGAAAATAAAAATTATTATTATAAAAATTGAAAATAAGAATTATTCTTCAATATTCATTATAAAAGTTGAAAAATAAACATTGAATGCAAATGTCGTTTGAACCGGAAAGTATATTGATGAAGATCGAAAAATAAGAGTTTTCATTTAATTTTTTTGATAGAAATCAACAAATACCTTTTATTTAATAATTTTTATTTTAAAAAATTAGAATCGTTACGGTCCTGATTCAAAGCAATCTTTTACTTACAGATAAAGGAACCAATTGGATACTAATTTATTGTTTTTTGTTTAATTGTATAACAATATATATTTTTTTGACCAATGTGTATTTTAAGCAGACTTTATTTGTAATAATCAAATAATTTATTGAAGTAAATAAAATTAATAAGTTGTTTTGGTGTAGGGTATTTATTGAGTTTTTATTATTTATTATAGCGAATTCTGACGAAGTTTCTAGTGCTCAAATCCTTAAAACTTGTATACCCACAGCTCTCCACAGTTTCTTTAGGAGTCTTCAAATTTAATAATAGTAATATATTGTTCTTATCACTCGCACTTTATTAATTAATTCAAAATTCTTTGTCAGGTGCATTCAAGGGTTCATAAGCTCGAGTGCCTATGAATGAATTTCTTTAATTAAAACTCAGACTCACACACACACACTTACACAGAGAAGTTGTGTGAAATGTGTAGAAGGATGTGAGTATGTGAGGTTGTGAGCTTAGCCAACGGCCAAAATTATGGGCAATTAGGCTAGCCACAAGCCAGCAAATGGATTTCCAGCCGAAGGTAATGTGTCAACAGGCGGTCAGCTGTACAGGATTGTGGTTCTACATGTGTGTGTGTTTAAGTGTGTGTGTGTGAGTGTTGGAGTGTGCGTAATGAGGCTTAATTTGTAAAATTCCATGGCTTTTAATTGGCATTGGGCAAACCACAAAGCAAAGCAATGCAACTAGCCGTAAACTGGACGATGGCACTGGCATTGAAGTTACGGCCAAGAGCTGGGAACTGGGCCAACTGCACGGCGTAATTATGTGGTCAAGTCTTAAGGCCAAGACAATTTCAAAACATTTAAGAATTTAAACAGAACATGTTGCAGTTGTTGTTGCTGTTGTTGTTGTTGTTGCTGTGTTTATGGCCGGCAATAAACGTAAGTGGTCTTATTTTTGCCACCTCGCTGTTGCAAGTTGCAAGACCGCAGAAATGTATACCAAAAATTAAGTTGCAAAAATAACAAGAGAAAGAAGTTATGTAAAATAAAGTAGAATATAGCAAACAGCAAACACAACATGGCCACAAAACTGAAGCTGAAGCGAAACTGCAACGTGGCGAGTGTCACGACGAAAAGTTATTTTTTTATTGCAGAACTTTATCCCCTTAACGAGTGTATGGAATGGAGAAGGAGGGGGAGGAGGAGTAGCACGTTGTGGCATGCAACGCACATTGCATGCATTTTCGCGCTGGCCGAAAAACTTTTTTGGCCATTGTTTTGCTGTAAATGTGGCCCACGCCCAATAGTTTTATGCTTGTTACCATAATCTCCGCCTGATTCTTGCCACTTGCCACTTGCCACATGCCTCTTGCCACTTGCCGCCTCGGTCCGATTGTGGCATTGTGGCAGCTGTTCAGCTGGCTCAGCGGCGGCTCAGCCTGTATGTATGTGCAACTTAAAGTTGGCTGCAAGAGGGCGGCAACTTGCTGACATCAAATGCCGATGGTGCTGTGGCATTTATGTAATGGTGCGTATTATGCGAGTAATTGCCATTGCAATTTCTAATCTAATGAACCCAATGAACTTTCCTAAACATTAAATGGGGCAGACATTCACCAAGCACATTCCATGCTAAACACTTTAAAATTGTCAAATATTTCCTCAAGTGTCTGGGAAACTTTTGGCATTCTTTGTTATTTTATTGAAAACTGTTTTTAATAACTTTTTAGAGTTGAAACTTTCAAATTGAAAATATTGCCCACTTCCTTGTTTGGAACACAATAATTATTTAAATTTATTATATTCGGTTGCATTTGTTACAAAAAAGTCGGATTTAATTTTCTTTCAACTCACGTTTTTCGTTTTGTTTGTTTTCTCGCGCACATTTCGTTGTAAACAAGAAGAAGAGCGTCATACACACACTTGCCAATTTAGCTATTTTCCAACTATTTTACAATTTATCCCGCATTTGCCAATTGCAAACCACTAGATCTAGCGGGAAAATAGCTAAAAACACCATGTCAGAAAACAAACAGAAACAACCACCAAAAATCAGCCAATAGCAGTGTGCAGGAAAGCGCCCTCTAGCGCCTGGCTACGTTTTTTTTTTTTGACAGCAAAAAGGGTGCGCCGCCAGGAAATTCTCCGCAATCCAATGTCAAATTTTTGACATGGCCGAAAAAGTCAACTTTTTTGTTTTTTGAGCTAGAGCTTTGAAATTTGGTCAGAGATATTGTAGAATTTTTCTCGAATTATTGATATTTGTTGTTTCTCAAATTCCCTGTTATTTCTCAATTTTTTTGGGGTTTTTCCTCAATTTTGCCACCAAAACCAATTTCTAAATAAAGTTAATTAATTTACCTAATTTTGCATTTTGTTTTTTTTTTTAAATTGTTTTTATTTAATTTTTAATTGATTTTTTAAAATTCCATTTCAAATTTAGCGCGCAAAAAGTGGACTTTACGGCTTGCGCGTAAAAGTATGCAATGCAATTTGCATCAAATGTAGTGGCGCCCTTCAGTGGCAAATGCAAATATTTTGTTAAAATGAATATAAAACGCAGCCTAAAAGTATGCAGCATTGTTATATGTTTGTGGTTTCGACATGATTTTTAGTGTGCGCTTAAAAATATGCAACACTTAATTTAATTTTCGATTTTGAACGTGCAATTAAGAATATGCAACATCTTTATTTTCTTGTGGCTATCAAAATCCACTTGGAATACTTAAAGTACGAAATTCTCAATTACTTCTATGACTTTAGATTTGCGCTTACGAGCATGGCTTCATTTAATGGTCATTGTGTTTATTAACTAGCGCGCAAAAGTAGGCAACATTTAACTATGCATTGATATTTGCATTTCCAGCTCGTTAACTAAATTATTACATGCGCACAAAAGTATGCAATGACTTTTGAGTTGACCGTAAATATTAACGAGCACAAAAGGCTGCCGTGTTTCGTAGATAGATATTAAAAGTCAAGTTAGTTAGTGGCGCCTTCTAGTGGTATGGCGTGGTACTATGCAACATTTTGTGCAACAAAATTTTACGGATGCAGAAAAGTATGCAATTCTATTGAATTTAATAACATTTCACATTTTTGGGCGCGCAAATTTGAAATGGAATTTTAAAAAATCAATTAAAAATTAAATAAAAACAATTTAAAAAAAAAACAAAATGCAAAATTCGGTAAATTAATTAACTTTATTTTAAAATTAGTTTGGTGTCGAAACTGAAAAAAAGCCAAAAAAAAATTGAGAAATAAAAATAAAATTGAGAATCAAAAGATATCGGAAACTCGAGAAAAATTCAACAAAATGTCTGGTATTTTTTTCAATTTTCTAGCTCAAAAAACAAAAAAGTTGATTTTTTCGGCCGGAAAAATTGTTCTCAAAAATTTCAGAAGAATTTTGGCCCGTTTTTGCGTTTTTGCGGATTAGTATTTAATAATTTATCCGTATATAATTCAAATTTATGGTTAAGAGAGCATACAAATAAGATAAAAAAATATACACCACAGCGAAAAATATAGTTAAGTTAAAGTGTACACATTACCAATTTCAGAATGTTTTTCTTTGGGTGTGTGTGTGTGTTTGGGTAGAACAATAAAGCCATATTGGCAATTTAATGTGCTGCGAAAACAACAATTGAGAGGCATTTAAATGACAGCACGCATACGACACGTAGTCCAGTGCAGTGCATTCTAAGCAGCTTTACTCTTAACCATCATTGCTGCCTTTGAGGCATTTGAATTTGCTGCTTTAATAATCGACACTATCAGCAACAACAAAAGCTACAACAAAAACGACAACAGCTACAATGCGAGGCAACAATGACACAAAACTGAAAGCTAAAACAAAAACTTTGTCCAAAGTTGCCGTTGGCCCCGGGGCAGCGTTAAGACCACAAGTAACATTTGTAAAATGCACATTTAAAACTCAACAAAACTCAAGTACACACACACACACATACACACACACACACATACACACAGTTAAAGACACATTGGCAGCCCAAAAGGATAATAAGAAACGCCTTTACCGTTGCCGTTGCCTTGACTTGACTTCAACGGCAGCAGCAGCAGCAAAACTGTGAAAACTTTTCAATTTATTGTTAAACTTTTGCACTGAGGCGCACAATTATAAAGTGTCATTTAGCACAGGGTACCCCAAAGACATTGCACAAGACAGTGGCGTGTAAGGGGGGTGTTGAAGGGGGAAGGGGGGGTCTTTTCTAACAGCAGGAGCACTGTCAAGAAATTATGAAGTGCTGGACGGCGGCACAGACCACGCTGACAGTTGCGGCTGGGCCACTTCCGGTGTGAGCTAGGCCAACAACAACAAGAGCAGCAACAACAACAAGAACACTGTGTGCATCAGCAGCATCAACAACATCGTCAACGATGTTGTCGTTGTCGCCGTTGGACATTTTCGGTTATGCTCCTTTTCTCACCGCTCTTCTCTGCTCTTCTCTACTCTTCTGGTCTGTTCTCTTCTCCAGTCGAGTTGACACTCAAGTGCAAGCCAGTTTCATGCGGCGCATTCAAGTGTTGTTATGCTGCCCTCTGCTCTGCCCAAGTGTCACAAACACAAATACGAGTTGTAGACGTTTCTCGCACTTGGGCGCTGCGTGATTTACAGCGTGCGACTTTTATTTGAAGTGGGACATTCATTTTACGCTAAAGTGAACCTAAATCAACACCAACACCAGCACTAACACCCACCTCTGTCACTCTCTCTCTATCTCTCTCTTTCTCGCCTGAGTCGAATCTACTTTGTATTCGCATTTTTTGGCAGCTGCTTTCAACTATTTTTTCGCTTTTTCGTGGGCTGGCGTCTCTCTTGTGGCGCCTCTTGATTGAAATGCCTGGTAGGCCAAAACGACGATGGCAGCGCTGCACTTAAGTTGGCTTAATTAGTTTTTGAAAGTTATGCCAACATCACAGACACGCCCACTTAATGGTTTGATGGGCGGCAACCGATGCTGCTGCAGCTTCTTCAAGTGATTGCTGATGCACTGCAGCATCAAGTTCCCCTCTAGGCAGATGGCAGATCCTCGCCATCTTTTCGGCTGCTGCTTCTTCAAAAGCTTCACAAGCTGTTGTGCACCGAATTACAGAGTGGAAACATGCTCCATGTCATAGACGACTGCAGTTGCTCTGTAATTTAACCAAACACAAATGTATTAATTTAAGTAAACTGTTTAAATAATATTACTATTTTCACTTAAGGAGAAACGAAAGTAAAATTGATGGAAAATCTTTCTGCATTAATTTAAATTTATATAAAATTCATGTTGAATGAAAATCATTTTAAGTTATTAAATTTAATTGTAATTTATAAAAGGACTTTTGGTCAAATGCTCTTAGTTAACATTAAAAATATACAAAAAAACAAAAAATGTGGAGCTTTAAGTTCTCACTTAGTTTTAAATGTAAATTGTAGAATATAAAAGCCACACATGCGTGACCATTAATTCATTTTCCCTCCTTGATTAAATGCGAAGTCAAAGCTTTACTAATTCAATTTAATATATAAGCAGGCTTCTAAAACTAAAGTTTTAATCGTACCTATTAAATTTCGATTAGAATTACTAAACAATTAGATTATTTTTGGAAATAACTACATAATACACTGTTTAAAAATTTGTGATTATTTAATTATTACGATTATTCAAAAATATTCAGAAATAATCAAAAATAATCTTTTTGAGCATTCGGATTATTTTTTGTTTTTACCTGAATTTTTCTGATAATTTTTGATTATTTCTGATTATTTATGACTATTTGGTAAAAAGCAAATTATTTTCAATTTTTACAATCAAAGTAGTAAAAATGATCAGAAATAATCAGAAAAAAATCAAAAATTATCTGATCACTCAAAAAGATTATTTTTGATTATTTCTGATTATTTTTGAATAATTGTAATAATTTTACTTATTTTTTTATTTTTTGTAATCATAATCATTAAATAATTGAGCAAAGCCGAGAATAATCGTAATTTAATCATTAGTTCGACTTTTAAACAAAAATAATCTAATTACTAATGATTATGATTACTAATCATTTTTTAACAGGTATGGTTTTAATGCACTATTAAAGCTTAAATCCGTTAGAAGAACTCCATTGAAGAAAAGCCGAAAGTTAAGAACACACCTTGTTTTTTTGTGATAATTTTGAATCTATACTCAGCGGAGCTTCAAGTTCATTCACAGCTTTAATGTGCTTTCAAAACTTAACTGTATTGCTGTCAAGACTCTCTCATTAATAGGGTATTTAGGCCATGCTTTGCTGAACTTTCTTCAGCTGTTTGGCGATGCTGCGTCGTTGTTGCGTCGTTGCCTTGGGGATTTTCCCTGGCCGCACATATTTTCCTGCAAGTTTTCGGTGCTCATTTTTGGCTCATTCTGGCCCAGCAGACGACGACGACTTTTGCATTATTTTGTTCAGCTCTTTTTCTTTTGCTTCCACTTATTTCACATTTAATTATGGAAATACTTGCGGCAAAAAAGTAAAAATTTGCATAAAGATTGAGTTCGAAGCAGAAGAAGCAGACATGAAGTTTGCTTTCAGATCACTTTTAGTATTTAACAAGCTGCTGTATTGCCTGATTTCTTTCTTTTTCACAGTTTTTACCGCAGTTGAAAGGATGTGTGTGTGTGTGTGTGTGTGGAAAGTGTCAAAAACCGAATTGCTAAAAGCCAAATGGTCAAATGCAGCGCTATCAGAGACACACGTATCCTGTCCCATGGCCATCAAACCGTAACCAAAATGCTTTTATGCCTGCTGGCCAACCAACAAGAAAGAGAGAGAGAGAGTGAGCGAGAGAGAGGGACAGAGTGCGAGTTGGACATTCATTTCCAATGAAACTCATTTTGCGGTGACACAGACAGACACACACATGAGAGGCTCGACTCGACTCGACTCGCCGTGTCCTGCCGAGTTATCCTGTATCCTAGATATATCCTGACTGTTGGCTTTTGGCTCTTTTACAGCCGAGCGGTTAGACGCAGCCCACAACCGCAGGAGGAGAACGGAAAAGAGCGTTGAGTTTGGCTGTTGAAATTAACTTGACTACTGACACCTTGACAATATTTTCAGCTAGACAAGAAAAAGATGGGGCAGAGAGCGTGTAAAGGAACAGACCTGACATCTAATAGGCAACCACATTTTATATACTCTACGACATGACATTTGGAACAGCGTGCTCTCTCTCTCTCTCACATTCTCTGAGGCCTAACATTTTCTGTTTTTTTTTGCCTTAAACTGAAAGACGTTTGTTGATTTTGGCAGCCGGCGCACGCTGAATTTTCAATTTGATTTACAATTTTTCCTGCTGCATCAGCAGCACCGACTGACAGTGTGACAGAGACAGAGACAGTGATAGAGAGTGTGAGAGAGAGACAGAGACCAAGTGTCAAAAAGTGTCGACGTGTCAGCTGCCAAACGTGACCCTGTCCAATGTGGTTAAAAGACTTAATAGAATTCCACCAGCTGACAACTTAAAGCCAACTCCCTCGAACGTCATACGCCATGAGGAGACGGCTTATATAAATGCAGATGCGTTAAAGCCAAATTGGCAAAGAGGTCAACAAGTAAATTGCAGCATTCGCACAAATTGAGATGTTCTGAAAAACCGCTTTTTGGGATCAGTTTCTATATTTCTTTAAATTTTAGTAGCTTGATTGGTTTTTATGTGGTCTAAACTCATGACCGGCAGCATTTTTGAATATTTACGTTATTTGAGTGTGTTATTTAAATAAATAAATAAATTATTTGATTGAAAAATTAAAGATGTAAACCTTCGGAACATTTCTACCCCTTGTAATTTGCGCCTATTTCAACATATTTGTATTAATTTTTAGCACAGCTTTTGCTTTGAGTACAAATAAATAAATAACAATAAATTTCATATTGAGATTAAGTAAACGTTTCTGAATATTTTCTGCATTGTTAATATAAATTATTAAAAATTAATATACAAGTATTACATAAATTTCATGCCAATTTGGCAAAGAAAATGTATTGAGGAACACTTTCTCGCATTCATAAAATAAAAATTCTCAATGAAAATTGAACATGCATTCTCGTATATCTGAATTTAATATGCAGCAGGCAAATTATCTCATCAGTGATGTCAAGTGAATAATTATCTGCAAATTCAGTTTGCCTTGCAAGCCGCCCCCTTCCTCCGCCCCGCCCCTCCCTCAACGCCCACTCAAAGCGATTCTTTCCCGCTGTGAGTCGATGATGCACTCACTCATTCAAAGGCAACGCCAAATGGTTCTGTCAGCAACGGCTATGAATCAATATGAATGCGTATGCAAAGTTGAATGCATAGTTGTGTGTTTGTGTATGTGTATGGGTGTGTGTGTGTGTGGGCGTGGCAGCTGTCTGCTCATTCGACTGCTCATTCATTATGCCAATGCCAGGCGCTGGCACTTTTAAAGAATTATGCCATAAGTTAACTTTGGCCAGGATGAGTTTTGGCTGCATTTGGCAGTTGGCAGTTGGCTGCATGCTAAAAGTTGCATGCTGCTTGCTGCTCGCTGCATGTTGCATGCTGCATATTGCATGTGGCCTGTTGCTACATAGATGCAGCAGCTTCTGAGCTTTGCTTATTTATAAAGCTGACAGCTGCTTCTCCGTTTTTCTCCTCTCTCGCTCTTGCTGCATAAATGATTGCCGGCAACGTGACGTATACTTAATTTGTTGATGCTACAGCAGCTGCTGCAGCTTAAACGAGCAGTCTACGCACTGAGGAAACTGTATTAAATGCATATTTGTTGCACACCTTGTGCAAAACGCTTAGACGCAAATTGCTTTTGCCCAAAATTCGTAGCAATTTTTGGCCAAATATCCCAACAAATTGGCAATTTGTTTGTGCGCTCGTCACAAGGCAGCCCATTTGTGGCACGAAGCTTCTTTTTATTGCATGCCACACACACACACACACAAGGGTGCACAATTTTACACATGAGCTGCAAGCTCTCAGTCTTAGCCTCCGCATGCTTTATGGCCAACACTTTCAGCCAATTGCAAGCAAAGTTTCTTCATTCAATGTCTTCTAATTAAGAAGCTAGAATTTCATTTCTCTCAAATTCCTGTCTCAATTTCCATTGAATTTTCATTTGCACTTTGCAATTCAGAAATCTGTCGATGTGTTTTTATCATGACTTGCATTTTATTTCAATTTAGTTTAATTCAATTGCCACAACTCGAGTGTTGGCCAAATAAATTTTCTGCACTTCTTTCACTTCAACGACCATTAAATAATGAATTGTTGAATATTATATTTTATTGCGTCTTTGTTATAATTCCTGCTAACTATTCCGTATTATTTGCGTTTATAATTGATGTGCTGACTTTGTTTCTTTAGCTAAAATGTGTAAATTACTTACAATGTTTGCAAATATTGAGTTATGTTTAATAAATACATATTTCATTGGTTTTGAGTTGGGTTGGGTGATGAACACAGAATTTTACAACTACACTGAAAAAAAAAACACTTTCTAAAATCAAGAACATTCATCTTAATTATTTTGTTATTGAAATAAGAATATTTAAGACCAAATTACTAAAACTAAGAATATTATTTTAAAAAATCAAGTTCTTAATATAAGAACAAAAATCTTAGATCTTAGATCTTTTTCTCTTAACTAACACACTTAACTAACTTAACTCTTAACACACTTTTTGAGACTTATAATTCACAACAGGTTCTGGCGTCTCAAAGATGACATTAGGCGTGGATCTCTGGTCAAGTCAGCTCAACGGTACTGATGATAGAGATTGGCATCTCTTAAGACAACTGTATATCGAGCCATGCTCTTTGTGTTCTGCAAGTGTGTTGTGTGTTGTTGTTTGTTGTTTAGTGTCATATCGACATTACTAGACCTCAAGTTAACTAAAACTTACTTCATTATTCTTTAAATGTTAAGAAGCTTAATCTTTATTTTAGATTTTTTGTCTTGAGAATTCATAACTTTTTGTTCTAAAATAAGAAAATATAATCTCAAAAAAATAATAAGTTTTATTCTTATACTAAGATTTGTGGTCTTGAAAATATAAGAATTTATGATCTTTAAATTAAAAAATAAGAACTTGGTCTTCATTGTAATGTTCTTAGAATCAAGATGTGTTTTCTTACTTCAAGATTTTTATGTTCTCGACGCAATTGTTAGACCAAAGTTCTTAGTTTTGAGACCAAAATTTTGACTTTAGAGACTTTATTTTATCAGTGTAATTTTAAACTTAATTCCGCAAAAGAAACAACGATAAACTAACCTCATGGAGTTATAGATTTTTCATAAAAATCGACTTAATTTTCTGTGTAATTTCGGTGAATGCAACTTAATCCCTTGTTAAACTTACATATGTATGCCCAAATTTAATGAATAAAAACTAACAATTGTTTTTGCTAACGCAAATATGAATTTTTAGTTATCTTTAGTCTCTTTGTACAATACTTCAACAAATTGTGTTTTTTTTTGTTGCACACCTTTATTTTGTGGTGAATAGAAGCGCATGGCAACCGCAAATTACCATACAAAATGTGTAGATTTTTAATAATTCTGCGCAATGTGCAGACAAAATGTTGGCCTCATTTAACCCAACCGCATGGTCAAAGTGCTTTTCCGCAGCACAGCAGGGACAGTGAAAGGGGCAGGGAAAGGCAAAGGGGGGGCACGCATAGAGAAAGGGAACAGTCAGAGCAGCTATCGCTTGGGACGCTTCAACTGGTTGATGGCACGATTCGCTTAGGATTCGTTTGGCCGCAGGCTCCAACTGTGCAACTGTCATTATCTGCACGTCCGCAAAGAGAGAAGGGAGAAGAGTTAGGAATGAGGGGGAATGGGCACTGGGGTAACGAGACTGGTTAGCTAAATGTAATGTGCATACATTAGTCATATCTGGCAACGGAGGAAGTGCGTCCTCGGGGCCTGCGAATAGCTCGCATCCGGTGCTGTATAATAGAGATAGAGATACGCACGCGTAACGACAATAACCGTTAAGCGCGTCGCGTCTCTAATTACGCTCTCAATGTACAACAAAACAATGCAACAACAGCAACAACAACCGTAACAACAACAACAACCATAGCAACGGCAACAGTGGATGCAAAATAATTTCCGATAAGCCTCAATGACGCAGGTTAACAACAGGCGAGAACTTGCTAAGCCCTCTCAAATCTCACTTCCCCCTCCCTCTCTCTCTCTCTCTATCCCTTTCTCACTCTTTCCCTCTTCTTCATGCTCATTAAGCCAAATCTAGGCCTGACAATTATTCAAAACGGCACGCGTTAAACTTTCGCGCTCGACACTCGTAATTTTTATTAATTTTACAACGCCTAAAACTTTGTCGTTTTTTATTCAAACTTTTTATGTTTTTTATTTTTACTTTTTTAGATATATTTTCGGCTTAGCGACTGCTTACAAGCGCTTGGCGTTGTCCAACAAAAAATTACAATAAAAAACTTTGTGCAAGAAAAGAAAGCAGAGGAAAGACATAAAACATGAAATTTTCTTTTCTTACTTTGGCATTGCTACTTAAGCGGAAGTTGGACGCTGTGCCGTGGAGGGGGGGGATGGAGGGGGCCATTGTGGATTTCCGTTTTAATTAGTCGACTGCGGCAGCGAGAGCACCGGAATCTCTGAATTCAGCAACTGTATTCTGTACAGGATCAGGCGGAGAAGGGGAACGAGAACGAGGCCCAGACAATGGGCCCGGAGAGTCTTGGGCCGAATGGCAAAAGTTGCCCATTGCCTGCCATAACTGTAAAATGCGCCTTGACACAAAGTTTCTTAAGGGAGTGAGAGAGAGTGAGAGAGAGAGAGAGAGAGAGAGAGAGAGTGAGAGAGAGGTAGAGTGTGTGGGGGATAAGTCTTATCTTACATGCTGCTCTCATTTATGTCCCTTTGTCGCTGTCTGCTGTCTTCGGTTTCAACTGACTCGGAATATGACTCGGAATCTGACTCGGAATCTGCCTCATCCTTTTCCTCAGCCCCTTCGCACCACCTTGCTCCACGACATCTACATCCTTGCCCCCCTTTGGCATTGTCTGCGGCCAGGAAGTTCAAGTGATGTGCATAATTTAAATGAAAATGTCAACGCGGCTTTCGGCAGCTCATTGCAGTTACTTTAACTCTCTTGCTTCCTCTCTCTCTATCTCTCTCTTCTTACTTGTTATTGTTGTTGTTGTTGCAACTTTCTGCCTTGTGCATGTGCCGGAAGTGACAAAAGTTGGCTGCGCTTTTGCCGAGCGTCTACAGTATCTCTCTCTCTATGAATTACACTAATGTCCTGCGGTTGGCTTTAAGTGCGTTAAGTGAATCAAGTCTAGAAGATTTGATTCGGAAAATAGCGAAAATTACAATGGGAAGTGTTTAATAAATATTCCAAAGAAAAGCGTAGGCAACAGTCAAGCATATTGAATTATTAGCTCATTTTATTGTCATTAATCTGATAAATTTATAGTGGAATAAATGGGCAGTGCTCACCAGATTTATATCAATCTGTAATCATGGTATCAGAAATTACATAAATTTTTTATGGGCTTTTGGGTAACGCTTTAGTGAAATTTTAAGGTAAAATCGAAGTTGTCTTTTGTTTTTTTGATCAATAGTTTTAATATTTGATTAAAAAAATTCAAAACAGTTCGGCGCAATAATGCATTATATGTAATGGGAATGAACACAGCAAAAGATCAAATTTACAAATAAAAGATGATAATGTTGCAATAATCTTAAAGATGTTAGCCAATATTGTATGCGCATTTGATGATATTATATAAGAAAGTTTAAAGCACTTTTCCTAACGCATATTCCTTAGAAGTATCGCAGTATTGTAACGTCTTCTTTGCATTTTTTTCCTGTATTAATTTTGTGTCTGCTTATTTTTAAATCTTGACGATTCTGTTGATTACGATTTGTTGTATCGATAACAAAGCATCACAATCACAGAATTATCAGCGTATTGTTTTGGTGATGAATATTCAGTCCTCATAATCACAAAATTTGAAATCATGATTGCTCATCACTGCCGTTCACCTGGATGATCATACAAATTTCATCGATTTTCTCTTGTCAATTTGTTCTGGTGAACACGGGCAATGCCACTTTTTCGCTAGATTTAATTGAAATATTTATGAATATTTTTATTTGTTTTATTCTTAACATTAATTTTATTTAACTGCGAATTAATTAAGACCTTAGTGCATTTTCCTCATTTCTAAAAATAAATATACTTTTTTTTAATGTCATTACTTGTACATTTTTTAGTTGTAAATCGCAGTTGTCAATCGTTCAACTAAATCTATTAATTACAACTTAATTGAAAATCATTATGTGCATAAATGCAAAACTAATTGTTATTGTTTTATGCCACTGCATAAACTACGCATAATAAATGAAGACAAGCGTAAAAAAAACTTTAAATTGCGTTAAATGTTGACGCATCATAAAAACTGAAAACCAGTAAAAATAAAAAATGGGGTAGAAAACTTCAACTGCAACTGGGGAAATAGTTAACGCCATTTTTATTTATGACGTAAATACGATCCAGCATATTTCATGCCGACTACAAACTGATAGATACAATGCATTTTCGAGTGGCCTCGATTTTGTTTTTGCTCCTGCTCTTTTTAACAATTTTTTTTTTTTATATATTTGTTTGTATATTCGACGCCTGCCTATCGGGCCTGTGAGGGGGTTGGATGCCGACTTGGGGCTGGCGTTTGATGGGCGCCTGTCAATGCCAGGACAACAAAAGAGAAACGTTGAAAAATGTGTACAGCTTCGACAGCTGAGCGCATAAAAAAAGCAGAGAGAGAGAGGGAGAGAGGGAGAGGGGGAAGAAAAGCGAACAGATAAATTTATATGCAACCGCACACACATATATACACACACATACAGCAGATACACCTACATGCATAAGCCCACATAAAGCACTCAGAGAGCTGAACGAGCCTGCATTTAACAATTTATCTGCAGCTGTCAAAATTAAAACCCCATACGGAGACCCAGATCCAGAAGCAGTAGCAGAAACAGAACCAGAAGCAGAACCAGAGCTATAGCTATAGCTATAGCTATAGTCGCTGGCCGTGACTGGGACTCGGAATGGGACTGGGACTGAGTCTGGTCTGAGCCTGGCCGGGAGCAGGCGCAGCGAACCACGACGAGGAGTCAATACCCGTGGCAGCAGCCGTTGCACTGAGCACAGGACGTAACCCAGTCGCAAGTCAGCTGCAGGCGGCATGGATTTGGAATACAAAAAACAAAAAAAAAAACTGAAAACAAGAAAAATTGTAGAAAAAGCAAAGGAGGAATTCCTCTGCGAAACGTCGAAGATTTGATGCCCTTGCCATGTATTTTTCGACTGATCGTTACTGAGGCAGCTTTATTAAATAGACCAGCGGTGGGCACGCAGTGGCTCCGGGAGCAGCTGCTGCTCCCAACATAGGTAGACTCTAATAGGGTTGTAGTTGTTGTTGTTTAGTGCTCTAAAATTCAGATTTCGTTCCCACCGCTGATATAGTCGACAGATCTTGTTCAAATTTGTTAAGGATCTGTGAGAGGGCTTGAGATATTTCAAAATACAATATAGTTTTTTATACTAATTTTTAATTTTTGAATAATTGTTCCTATTACAACTATGTGATATAGTGTTCCGATTTGAATCAAATTAAATCAGGATATGTGAGAATAGACCAAGTAAACATTCTATGAGAATATTTGAGATATCGAAAAGAACAACAAAGTTTTTCAAGCAAAATGTTGGCTTTTAAATGAATATTCCTACTACAACTAAACGATTTAGTGATTTGAAACAAGTTTATTCGAGGAATGACAAAGTTGACATATCTCAAAATTAAAACAATTTTTTATATAATTGAGTTACTTCAGAGTTAATTGAGATTGACTCCAGTTTCCTTATAAAGCGTCTTTCTTTCTCTGTCCCCCGTAGAACTACTAGGAACTATATAGCTTTAGCTTTACCTACTATACATGCTCAACCAATTACGTTTTGCACTGAGTGCAACAATCTTTATCACGTTTTCTCTACAGAACTCTCTCTTCCCTCCCTGAAATCATCCCTTTTCCTCCTCCTTTCTAAAATTATCTGACCTTACTAACTCTAATACTTGTAGTTTTACTAATTATTACTACATACTAATACTTTTTTATCTGATTGGGTTTCTCTGGGTTTTTCCCAATCCTTGCAATAAATGTTGGATCATCTTCAACATTTTTGAATACTCCAGATTTTTAATTTTTTTTTAAATTTTTTTATCATTTCAGTTAAATTTAATTTTTGTTAATTTAATATTACATATTTTAAACATTACTTAACTTTTACTTAAATTTTTACATTAATTTTAGTTGACACTAAATAAATAAATAAATGATAATACCCTCTGCAAGGGTATAAATAGGAAAGATGCCTGCAAGAATTGGAGGTGGCAGAAATCAACAACGGGGAGCAATAGCGGGAGCAAGAAAAATGCATCAGAGCCAGGAGAAAGAGGAGGAGGATGAAGAGGAGTAGCCCAAGGGGGTCACACAATAATGCCGGTCACAGGATAAGCAAGCCAAAGTCAGGCAGACAAACAGACAGACACAGAGACAGTCTCAGGCATTGGGTAAGGGAGTATGAAGGGGTGGAGAGGGGGAGAGGGAGGAGAAGATAAAGGGCAAGCGGACAGAGGGACAGCGGGACAGTCAATACGGCAGAAACGGCTGAATGTAAAAAACGGAAATGGGGCAATCATAAATTTACACAGATATGCAAGTGCCCTGTTCCCTTCATTTGTGTGAGTGTGTGTGTGGGAGTCTGTAGGTGTGTGTGTGTGTGTTTGTGTTTGTGTTTGTATTTGTGTTTGTTACTCCCTCCCTCCCTTCTTCAACTAACCGCTTACAGCAACAACAAGCGAAAACTGCAGTGTAGAGCTCAAGAGGAAATCTCTGGGAATTGCCTTAGGAATTAGAGATGAGCACGTGAAAAGCTTAAATACAGTCTAACTGTTCTATAAAGATCAGCTCTAAATTATTTTAATTTTTCTCTGCTTACATATCTTCATCTCTTTGAAGCTTTCTTCGAGTATCCATCACGCATCCATCTCTAGTTTCTGCAACTGGCCGCAAACAATTCAGCTGCCAAATGGCAAAAGTTGTTGTTGTTGCTCTGCAGAGTGAGTTGTAGTTTTTAGGGAGTGTAGAATGTGAGAGGGTGGTGAAGGGGGCAGTGGAAAGGGGAGGGATGCTTGGAGTGGCGTGTCACGGGAACGACTTCGATTTAATGCGAATGCGATGCGTTGCCCTTTGCATGGCCTGCTCGAATATCCTTGCTGGATTTGGATTTGTTGGGCCACAATTTTATTTCTGTTGATACCCTGGAATTTATGTAGCAAGTGAATGGTGATATTTACGAATATGTGAAGTGAAATTAAAATAGATAAGTTTAAAGCATTACAAATAGATTTTTTTAGTTTTAACTTACGTATTTTAAATTTATTTTAATGACCCCAAAGTTAATTCAGTCCTCCAATATTTTAATGAAGTGCCCACTGTCAGCTGTATTTCAGATAATTGTTTTTATTCTCTGAGTAAACAAATATCCTACTATACACATATACATACATAATACATAATATCCTATCTATCTTTCTTCTGAAATATTTATGTAATTACATTAAGAGTTCTTACAATAAATGGTAACTTCTAATCTCCCATTTGATCTCTTCTACCACAGCAATTTTGATGGTTAACTTTTGTGTATTTGTATATTTTTCAGGGACTGCAAATAATAGTTATGAGTTTAAAAAAAATTGAAGCATTGAAAAAAATACATACACTATTTTTAAACGGCAAATTCAAAAACAGGATAAACTTTTTTTGTGTGTCAATTTTTTTAATAAAAATTGAAAATAATAGTAAAGGTTAAATTTTTATATAAAAATTTAAAAATAATAATTTTTTTTGGCTTTTATTTATTTAAATTAATTTTAAAAATTATAAATATTTTTTTTATAAAAATCAGCCAATAACTCTTATCTTTAAATTTTTGAAACTCAAAACTTTTATTTGCAGTTCCTGATATTTTTAAATAAATAGATTCCTACTTACAGAGTATTTCCAAGTCAACTCGATTACTCTTTTATAATCTAACTCGGGTTTTTTTCGCTGCTGTTTCTCTGCATTCGCTGAGCCGAGATTTGTGGTGCGGTGCAAATAGATTTCTAGCGTAGAACATAAATAATACACACACACACACACACGCACAGCCAGAAAATATATATGCATGTGTGCGTGTCATTGTGTGTGTGTGTGTGTGTTCTGTTTGCCAGTTGATCCTCTGGTTGGCATGCAAAAAGCGAAAATCAAAGTGTTTGCATTTGTTCAAATCGCACACAAAGGCAAACGCAGTCGCCCCTTCCCCCCTCCCGCCCTTAAAAATGGGCGTTGCATTCTTCGCATTGGGAGGTGGGGTGGTGTAGGTGATGAGCGGTGGGCGGTGGGCTGTGGGCGTGGTGCCTGACAAGGCTATTCTCTTTTAGTCAGGGCTTTGCATGCAAATTTTCAGCGCTTGGGCAAAACGTTTGACATTTGCTCCGTCTCCCAAACTTGAGATAATGTGCCTTTGTGTGTGCGCCTCGTTTTCCTCTCGAGCTTTGCCAGTTTCCCTCACTTTGTTTTTCTCCTATACACACACACACATACACACACACACACATAGTACACTGCTTTCATTTTGGCTTTCTTCATTTTTTTCTTTTCGCATTTTTGCATTCAGTTTTGGCATTCGCATATTTTACGTTGGGTTTTTGGCCTCGCATAATGATGGCCAAGTCCAGAGAGCACTAGTTTTTGCATTCCCCATACAGCAACATCCTGGCAGAGTCCTGTCGTCTTCCTTCTTGCATCCACTTTGCATATCGCCTGGCCACATTGCACATTGCAGTGTTTGTTGTCCATCCGTATCAGTAACAGAAACAGAAACAGACACAGAAACAGTCACAGTTCCAACTACTCGTACTGCAACTGGAAGAGACGACAACTTCTATTCTCACTCACTGCCTGAGTCAGCAATTTATGCAACGCTCTGTGGCAACAACACATTTTTGTCAACTTCATTAGTGCCACTTTGAGGTGTAATTAGCAGCTCAGCCTGTGCCTTACACTCATATTTGTTTGGACAAAGGATTGCACTCAATATTTGAATAGCCTCTTCTTTAGACAGAAATTTACATTTTAGATGAGTTGGGAGAAATTTCAGAAATAAATCTTCTCTTCTATTCGAAATTTAAACATTGAATTTATAAATGCGAACTTATAAAAGTCTTCCTTTGCCAAAACTTTATTGATTTAAAGTTTGATTAAGGCTTGCTTCTTAATCGAATTGGAATTAAAATTGTGATCAAGTCTGTAAATTTTTAGAAGATTATCGATTATTTGATCTCTCATAACTTTATTAAAACTCAATCGATTTGCATTCAGATTATCAAGCTGATCAAATCTATTCAAGATTTAAATTTTTTTAGAGTTGTAGCAGAAAACAGTTTTAAATGGAACTGTAATGGCAAATCAATTTTAATTATTTACTTTACTTATATAATAATTACTATTAATTTACTTAATTTGCATACAATTTTTACTTAACAATAAATTATAAGATATTTTACAAATTTATAAGTTCTATAAAAATTTAAGTTGATCAAGAAATTTAAATTCGTGTCATATTTTGTCATGTTATGCCATTTAAAAATCTGTTTAATATTGAAATATTTATTTAATAATAAATTATTAGATATTGATATTAAGTTGATCAAGAAATAATGAATAAATTTAAATTCATGTCATATTTTGCCATGTTATGCCACTCAAAAAATTGCCCATAATTTTTATTTTAAATTAAATTTTAAATCAATTAATAAATTTAAATTCGTGTCATATTTTATCATGTTATGACACTTAAAAATCTGTTTAATAATGAAATTATACCCTTTAAAGTTGCTTTGCAAAAACTCTTTTGATTGAACAGAAGGAAGACCAACAAATGTGGATTTAGATTTGTGCTTTTCTAATGAGCTTAGCTTAAATTACAAACCATTTGATAATTGTGAAATGAAACTCAGGAGTTATATTGTACAAAGGTAAAATAAAGAACTGTTGACTGATTGTCTGGCACATGCAACATTCAGTTTCTGTTTCAGTTTTAGTTCAGTTTCATTTCAAATACCTAGAGCATTGAATTTTTAAAGGTAAACACAGTGAGGCTGACTGAAAACTAAAACTACAACTACAACTCCAACTACAACTCCAACTCTGGCGTTAACTTCAACAACAACTGTAACTGCAGCTCGAGAAGGAACTTGTGCTTCTAGTGCAGCTCCTGCTCCTGCTTTGGGGTAATCCCCAAGTGCTGCTGAACACGAGTATAACACACGTAATGCATATTTAAACATTTGCTGATAGCAAATGACAAAGGTGGTACCCTGGAGAAGGTACGAGTATGGAGTATGCTATGTTTTATACAGCCCATAGAAAACAATGTGAGCTAGAAGGCAATGAAGTGGAGTGAACAGAAGTGAAGTGGAGTGGAGTGAAGTGGAGGAGAGTAAAGTAAAGTGGAGTTTGGGTAAATGTTTGGCTAACTTAAACCTTAATCAATGCAAAAGTTTTTGGCCTAATCGCTCTCAATTATTCAAGTGAAACGTGGCATTTAACAAGTACGTGAGGCAGAGCCACTCACGTCAAGATTGAAGACTACTGTGTGAATGTGGTGCTCAGTGGGTTGGTTGGTTGGGGTTTTCTGTGGTCCTTAACGAAGCATAACTTTCGCTCTCAGGTAAGCTGAACCAAACCGAGCCAAACCACTCAAGTCGTGCCTGGCGGCGGCCTGTTAAGTGCCACAGTGTTGCCAGGGTTAATAATAATCATATTGAAGTAGAGCGCACTGTACCAGCCTTCGAGTCACTGTCTCAGTCTCAGTCTCAGCCTCTCTATCACAGAAGAGGACAAAGTTGCAAACGGAAACGGAAGCTGCACACAGTGAACTACCTTCTACCTTCTACCTGGACCCACCTGGACATCAAGCCCAACGATGTGTCTCTGTCTCTATGTTACCTGTGTCCTCTATAAGCCTTTTGTAGCCATGGTGATTGGGAGAAAGGGGCAGGCGGCTCACTAAACTGTAACTGGAATTACTGAAAACTATTCACACACAAAAATATTGTTCATGCTGCACACAAAAATTGAAAATTTTCCTCTTTTCCTAGTTTGTTTTTTATTTCCAGCTGAAATCGGAGCAGAGCAGAGCAGAGCAGAAAAACTTTGTCTGGTTAGAACACGCTGAACAGGTGAACCCACAGCTCCTACAGTGGGTGGCAAAAGTACGGACTACTGCCTGATGAAAAGTCAGGAAGTAAAGTTTTACGGTTCACATAAAAGCTGAAATGTTCATACAATCAGCATGAATTATAACTCGGATGTGGATTAATAGTTGGCCAAGTGTATTGTAGGTGTAAGTGTGTGTGTGTGTGTGTGCTTGTATGTGTGTGTGTTCTGGCATTGGATTTTGATTTGGCTTCAGCTTACACGGCACAATTCTAGCCGGATTTTCTATCTGCAAAGCCTTGTAAAATGTTAAGAGCTTCTGCATTTCTCTATTCTGCGTTCAACATTTCTGATTCAAACTCTAATTAAACTGTCTGAATAGAGTGAATTGTCAGTTCGGTTTAATTGAATATAATGAATTGATAGCTGCTCTCCGGTGAAGCTGATATTGATATGGATCCTGCAAACCAGTATCAATATTTCAACGTGGAAACTATTAAATAATGGTAAGGAATTTATGACTTAGCTCCAATAAAAGCATGGGGGATATTCCGCTATTTTATGATACACACAAATAATATTAAAACAAACTATAGATATCTTTGATTTAAATTATACCTGTTAAATCTCGATTAAAATTACTAATCAATTAGTTTATTTTTGGAAATAATCGTAGTGAGTATATAATTCACTGTTGAAAAAGTTGTGATTATAAAATGATAATGATTACAAAAAATCAGAAATAATCTAAAATTATTACAATTATTAAAAAATATTCAGATAAAATCACAAATAATCAAAAATAAACTATCTGATTATTTCTGATCTTTTCTGATTATTTTGGATACTTTGATTGGGAAAATTTAAAATAATTTGATTTTTACTAAATAGTCATAAATAATCAGAAATAATCAAAAATAATCAGAAGTAATCAGAAATAGTCAGAAATAATCAGAGAGATTACTTTTGATTATTTTTTAATAATTTGAATAATTTTAAATTTTTTTGATTTTTTGTAATCGAAATCATTAAATAATTGGACAAAACCGAAAATATCATTAGTTCGACTTTTAAACAAAAATAATCTAGTTACTAATGATTATGATTACTAATCATTATTTAACAGGTATGATTTAAATAAAGTAAAAAAATTATACCAAATACATTCTATATATTATACAAAATTGATTAAACCCATTTAAAATTTAATAAACTTTTGAGAATTCTCAAAATTAATATGATCTATGTATAAACTATATAGCTCTTTTCATTTTAAGTGTTATTATATTTAGATATCTTTGATCTAAATAAAATAATAAAAATAAAACCAAGTTCATACTATATTTTATACAATATCGATCAAACCAAAAACAATTTAATAAACTTTTGTGAATTCTCAGAATAAATATGATCTTAGTATAAAATATATAAGACTTTTTATCTTAAGTGTTATTTATCTTGGGTTTTACCTATACACGTATGCTTATTAAACGTGACATTCAATGAAGTTTATTGTTAACTCAAATTTTTTTTATTTTTTAATTTACTTGTAATAGTTATGTTAACATCAAATATGGTATAAAATATGAGCAGTTAAATTTAGGCAGTATTTAAATGTATTTGCTATGTCTCAAAACTAAATAGTTGTTAAATAAAGTAAATCAAATCTAAATATTGCTCACATATTTATGTGTTTATACTACATTTCTCATAGAACAAATGCCAAGTCTGGTCGTGACCATAAATTAGAAATGCTGCATTGGCACGACATCAAAAAGAATTCAACATCAGCAAATATTTGCAGCACGTTCTGCGTTTACATATCAGCTTGACAAGTTTTGCATTACGATTAAGATGTACAGCAGCGACTGCTTCGCCCAGAACAACAACAACAACAACAACAACAGAAGCAATAACAACTGAAACAACGTTATCAACACCTTTGGCAACAACAACAATGCCAAATGTGGGCGGAGTCAGCAGCCAAGGCCGAGTCGGAGTCGGAGTTCAAGTCATGAGTGAGATTTATGTGTTTTGCTTGGCTGCGATTTGTGTATGTGTGTGTATGTGTGTGTGTGTGTGTAGGAGTGGCTGTGTGTGACAATAAAACAAAACAAAATTTGCGATTAGATGGCAGTTATGACTAAGGAGCAGAAGGAGGAGGAGGAGGAGGAGGGGGAGAGACAGTCAGTCGTAGGTCGTCGCATAAATATCAACAGCAGAATCCACGCTGCAAACGTGGCAAACATCGAATGCCAAATATTTTGACGTATTTCAATGGGCAGCACACACACATACACATACATGGACAATGGTCATTATGGCCACAAACGTCCAAAGAATTGAAGATCCTGGTCCAAAATTGGAAGCAAGTTGCCACATTGCAACTTATATTTATGAGTGGCATTCGCGAGTGTCCTTCGTGTTTTTGTTGTTGCTGGCAGTGCGTAGGAATTTCGCCTTTGGCTCGTTAAGATTTACGAGCCACTAACAAACACACACACACACATACACAGACACACAGACAACGATGTGGCACGTCGCTGACTTTAGAAATTAATTGGCCCAAATAAGAAATTCGAGAGTAAACGTTGCGCTCACAAGTCCTGCCATCGTCCTGCTCCTTGTGGTGGCTTCTTCTTTTCAGTCGTTCTGTTTTTTTTTTCGTTCGCCCTTCGAACAGACGAAATTAATTTGTTATCCTCGCTTGTTTAACGCAGCTATAAATTATGATGCCGAAAACTTTTTGGCCACTCAAAAAGCAAACAACGACGCGACCTAGAACGTGGGCCTGTTTTCAACCGGCCAACGCTGGTGGCCAGCACGTTGCCCAGCAATTATTAGCTTTTGTTACGCACACTTTATCACTGGCCATGTCGATATGCAGCAGCAGGAGCAGCATCCCCCCTCCTCTTGCTTTGAGCCCAGTTTATATATGGGCTGCGTAATTGGTGGGCACGTTAATCAACACACAGGAGTTCTCTTTCTATCTCTCTTTCTCTCTCTCTTTCTGTCGTTGTCTGGGCCCAATTAGAGGCGGCCAGTGACTGCAGTGCCTTTAAGATGGCAAATGGAAGATGGATGCTGATGAGCCTCTGTTCCAAACTCCGCCACAACCTTATCCTATCCTTATCCTTTGGCTAAGCCCGCTGATGCGTTGCCCTGGAGATCACAGCGAATAGATGTGGCCACATAAATCCTAGATAGTAGCTGCTATTAGTGTGGTGTTTAGTAAGCCTCTTGTTTGATGAGCTTTGATTAGCTGCTCAGATGAAAAGCCAATACTAATTTATCTAAGTTAACTTTGAACTCCAACTGCTGCAGGCAAATGTTTAACAGAAAAACAATTCTACTTTTGAAGAAGCTTCTTTTTATACATATGATTTTTAAAGTTCTTTAGCTTAAATTATTTTTGGAAGATTTCATACAAATTAATTCATATTCAGGCTTATTAATTTTTTTAAATAGTCAAACTTATATGAATATATATACATATAAACATTTAAATAGGTATTAAGCTATTTATAATTTAAATTCTAATTTAAAATTTAATTTTTTAATATTTTATTAAAGCCTTAATATTTATTAATGTTAACTGTTTTTTATAAACGAAAAATTAAATATTAAATAATATTGCAACTCTAGTAAAAAATTATCATAAATCCTAATATTTTGTAATGAGAGTGGAAAAATGTTATGTCTTATCTTCAGTTTTGTTTTGATATAGATAATTCAATTTAATTAAGAACTTATGATAAACTTTCCTTTGGCAATTTTATAATAAAAATCTGTTAAAAAGTCTTCCAAAATTCGAGTATTGATCCCGAGTCTTTTAATTGATACATAACAATAGCTTCACTTTTCGGAGATTGAATCTGATATTTTGTATTGGCCATGATTGCCAATTAAGTTTATTTAAATACCACGTTTAGTTGGCTATTGCTATTTTGCAGCTGCGATGCGTGGCATGCAACTTGGCGGGGTTTTTATTCGCTTGATAGCGCGATTCAAATACGGATTAAATTTCTTTAGTTGCGCATCGCAACGTTGTTATTTTCAACTGTCTCTCTCTCTCTTACTCTACGTACGTATCTTCCTCTTCAGCTGCCGTTTAACTTCTACGCCACGACAGCCGCATGTGTGTGTGTGTGTGTGTGTGTGTGGCATCGTTGTCGCCTTGTTAATTAAACGTAGCATACACCGTGCGGTACGGAATTGCGCCTCGATTGCGATTGACACAATAAATTGTCAATTACAGTGCAATTACGTATGGAAATCGTCGCAGGTTGTGGCGCAACAAAATACACAAAATGAAAAAAAATCTGAAAAAAGCTCAACAAAATATAAAGCAGAGTAAAAGACAGAGTGAGAGAGGGAGAAATACTTGCCACAGCAAACAACAACAGCAACATCAACAGCAGCAGCAACAGCAGCCGTCGCTTGATTATATCGATAAAAATCGAGTCGCATTTTAAGCGTCGTTACAACGCGCACACAATAGAAACGTGCAAATTTGCCACGGGAATCCCCCCTCGGCAATCCCTACAAAAAAGTAGAGCGAGATAGCAATAACCCATTTTTTTTTTATCTCGTTTTTCCTGCCTGCGAGTGAAATATTTAAAAATTGTCGAACTGTTATCAACTCCATGCGAAAATTCGGTCAACATGGCGACCAGCAGCGGCCTGTTCAATTGTCCTGGGATCATTCCATTCGACTATTGAGTGGGGTCTCGGGAGGGGGGTCGTTTTGGGTGCAAAGGTTTTTCGGTATGCCCCGCGGCAGACAACAGTGACAAACCAAACCAACAAACAACAAAATAAACGGACGACACGGCCCAAAATAATGCCCTACAGTCAGTTGGTCTCTGGACTGGAAATGGAATAATTAAAGGTCTAGAACTAAATGGGCAAAGTTTGTCAACTAGAAGAGTGCTGGAGGTGCAAGGATTAGATCTGACAGTTGGACAGTTGCTTGATAAGAAAAAAGGGTTTTTATTATAGTTTTGAAAGATAACTTTAATTTAAAAGCAACTTAAATTGAAGTGGGAGATTGTTACGAGCAAAAAAATCAGAGAGTTACAAGAATTTCTTTAAAAAAAAATAATATATTTTGTGATAAAGTGAACATATAACTTCTAAGAAAAATATATTTAAAATATGCCCCATTTTAAAATCAGAATAATTTTAAAGTTTACCGAAAAGGTTTATTATAGAATTATTTACTATTATTGTCGTGTACTTTCAGCTCTAAGTTACTGCAATATTTAAAAAATTATATGAGAAATATGTAGAGTCAAAGGTCTAGTTACTAGTACTCTAAGCACCCTTTTAATGTAATAGATTTAATATTATATGTTCTCTCTAATTTTGTAAATAAATAAATAAATATTATATTAGCAAATTCTTCCCAAATTTCAGTTTGATTTACTATTGAAAAATCATTGTAAGCTGAGACTTTTTAAGTGCTTGGTGTAATACAGGGTATACGATAAGCGGGGCATGTTGATAAATGGCTGCAGCATTCGCAGACAGCCGAAAATGAAGCATGCAACACAGCGTAAGCCCACAACATGTGTCGCCAATGCGGCACAAGCTGTGTTGATTCTGTCAGTGTGTGTGTGTGAGTGTGTGTGTGTGTGTGTAGTGCGTGTGTATTTCCGTTTCCGCTTCGTTAATAGAGTTAGTTACACATACTCTAACGACAACTGCAATTGTTGTTGCTGCAGTCAAAAAATACGCGAGTCGCTTATAACTTCGATGAAAAGAGAGAGAGAGAGGGAGGCAGAGTGTAAGAGAGAGGGGTATAGTGCCAGTCCATTGGGCATAGAAGCAGTTGGTGGCCTGTCCTTGCTGCTGTTGTTTTCGGTTGCAGGTATGTTGATCTTGTTGTTGCTGTTGCTATTGCTGTTGTTGCTGTTGTTGTTGTTTCTGTTGCTGATGTTGCTGTGGATATTCGACGACTCTCCTCGAGCATTTAACTATTTTCGCAATGGCGTTAATTGGAAATGGCAATTTCATGCGACCGTCCGTCGCAACGTGCCAACATTTATGCCCCCTCAAAGTATGCAACGCAATGGGGCAGAAGCTGCTGCACTTTGCAACAATTTTCGCTGTCCCCATTTTCGGGTGTATTTTTATTATATGGCGCACACACAGTTGCACACATGAATGCATTCACACACATACACACAGAGAGAGACTCAATCAATGGCTGTGGCACATATTGCGTTGCATAGATACATAGTTCGATCGGCTGCAGAATGAAAACTATACTCGGTCCGAGCTATTTCTGAGCATTTTTAGTTGATTGAAAAATTGTGCAGTTGGTTGGCAATTTGTATCTGTATCTATGTGTGCGACTATGCGTCTTTGTATGCGTGTCTGTGTGTGTGTGTGTGTGTAGTAGAGAGTAAAAATTTAAGCTGAGTTTAATTGAGCAAAATGGCGTTTTTGGTATCGAAAAACGGATTGAAAATGTGCTGGCAATTGGCGAATGTGGCTGTCCATGTGCCATTTACGAAAGATGAACAACACAAAATTGATTTCAGCTCAAAAATACTTAATTTAAGCATTTGATAACAATTTGTTTTTGATTTAACGCAAAGTAAAAAACAATGTTTTCTTGTCTTTTAGAAACTCGGACATTTTGAAGCTAAACAATTATTGAATTCATTTTAACCAATGGTAACAAACTATAATAATAAAAATAGTATAAATTGATTTTATCGTTGTTTTGATAATGAAAGATAAATGTATTTAAAAGATAATTTAAATTAAATTAAATTAGATCGTTTTGGTTTTCTAATTCTAAAACTGAGTCCCTTTTCAATGTCTGTTCTCATTCCAGGCTGAGCTCACTCCCTCTCTCACTTGCTCTCTACTTTTATCTCCCTTCCACTGAATAGAGAAACTAATTAGAAAGCTTGTGGCCCAAACAAATGTCAGATAAGTACTTTAAAGTTGAATGTTTGCATGCGAAATGCAGTGCATAATTTGAGTACAATTACATTTATATATTTATCTGATGTTTAGTATATGTATAAACTGAATTTGTATGTATACATCATTATATTAACATGCACAGTGAGCACTGCAGATGGCGAACTAATTAAAAAAGTACAAGTGCCAGTTGGCAAAAATATTTTCGCATTTTCTAATTGCTGGCAAAAAATTAAATTAGAAACGTAAATTGAATTTGCAAACGAGGCAAAATAACATGACGTCGAATGAATAATGGCAACATGTGTGGGTGTGCCTTTATATGTGTGTGTGTGTGTGTGTGTGTGTGTGTGTGCGACTTAATATCGTTAGCTTTTGTTACAGTCACCCAGAACAAAAAGCAGACACATCTAACACAAAAACAAAATCAACAAAAAGAAATGGCAAAAGAAATAAAATTGAAAATGAGAATGAGAATGAAAATGAGAAAAAGAGTGATGGGAAATGCAATTTGAAAATTGGAAACGCGTCTCGTTTTGTGTCCTTTTGCTGCCAGTTGTTTGCTGTTTAACTTTTGCCGTCCAACTCATTTGCATGTGATTTGCTATAATTGAATTTGCCGTAAGAGGCAAGCAGCACTCCTTCTAGTCCTTCTAGTCCTTACAGCCCTTATTGTCATTCCTTAGTCCTTAGCCCTTTTTAGTTGTAGTTGTAGTTGTTGTGGTGCAGCAACTCAAAACTTTTGCCTTCTCTCGGCACAAGACAAATGTGCGTAAACAGTCTAAAAATAAGGGGGATAAGGCATAATTGGGGGCGGTCCTGGCTGGTCCTGCTGACTATGTCACTTGCTGATAACGTTTAATGGATTGCACAAGTCTCTCAAGGCAGCATAAAGCGTGGTGGTTTTTGTGTTTTTTGCTTAGGCCTCGCAATGAAGACATTAAAATATTAATGTGCAGCATAAATCAGCAGCAAGGAGTCACAAAGAGCGAGTGGGAAGCAGGGGAAGATGGGCAAGGGAGGGAAAAGGAGCTAAGTGCAAGTGTTTCTCAAATGGAATTCGCTCAGAAATCGCTCTGAGATTGAAATTCCACTGTTGCACCTCAAGTGGTTTCAACACTTTTTCACTTTTTTCAATCTCATTAATAGCACTATCTCTAAAGTTCCTTTACTCTATCATACATTTCCAGCTCTTTAATTATCGCCACATAAAGTCAAACGTGATAACGCCAGAGAAATCAAATTTCAAGAAAACCCCAAGCATAAAGTGAGCTTTAAATGCCTTAGTAAAATTGTATCTGTATCTCTGTTTGCTCGCAGTTTGTGGCAGTTCAGAAACAAAGCCAACGTCTTTGACTGACTGTCTCCCTTTGACTCTCAGTCTGTCTGTCTGTCTGCGATATGCAAAGCAGTTGATGAGATGCCCACAAATGACTGTCATATATACTACTTAAGAGTTATACCCAAACTAGAGACAGTTGCCAAGTCAACAAACAAATTAATTACAGTTTGTCTCAATAGTTGCCGCTGTGCTCGTAGCTTGTATCTACCAGATACAATTTACGCCTGTCAACAGAGCTTAGCGCCGCTGCGTCCCAAAATTAAATGCAAAACTCATTATGACAAAGTTAACAGAGAGCAGCTGCTGAGCCTCCAGGACATAACCCTCCTCCCCCCACCTATCCTATCCCAGGACATGCCCACCCAGAACTTTAAACTCCTTCCTATTGCTGATAGCTGCTGCTGCTGCTGCTGTTGCTGTGGTTTTACAAAACATATTAATTAGCATTAAATAATTAAAATATGCCCGTCGCTTAACGTCATTCATTTTAATCAGTTTTAATCCTTCGCTGGTTTTTGCGGTCTCTCTGTGTGTGTGTGTTTGTTTGTGTGTGTGTGTGTTGCATATTAAATGTTAGCAATTAAAAAGATATGATACATATATGTAATTACAACTAATTAAACGATTGCGATGGCCCTTGCCACTAATTTAAAGTCGCAAAGAATGTCGCATTCAACAAGGCGTATACTTGATTGCAAATACCTTCACAAATTTAATTTTTCTGCATTTCAAAGACACTGCGGGTTACTCCGCATTCCAAAACAATCATAAAATTGTCAATGCGCCAACAATAGAAGCGAAACTTAAATTGAATTCTTCACCTCTGGGTACAAGAATCTAGTTCATTGTTTTCTCCAACATTTGAACGTTTATTTGAATATTTAATTCGATTATTTGACTTTAAACTCGAATATTCAATTTCTTTATTGATTTTAAATAAGTGAGAGCATATTTAAAAGTTCCTTTAACTCTTTAGTTCTCTGATGCCTCACATTAAATTTTTGAACCTATTTTCTTAAGGTAAAACTCACACCTGCCTTTCTTTTTATAAATCTTAGCTTCATTTGTTCTAGTTGCAATGCATTTCAAATGAGAGCAGAGTGAAAATGTACAGTGGCAACTGAGTAGAGAAGACGTTGCTTTGAGTGTTGTCATGAATATATCCATTCAATATTTGCACTTCTCACATGCAAAATCCCATTTGTATGGGCAAATATGACAATACCATTGAAGAGACAATGGAACAGCAGGATAACTATGACTCTCTCTCTCTCCCCTCTCTTTCTCTCTCTCTGTCTCTGTTGTGGTGCGTTGACAATAGACTCAAAAATTGTAATGCCATGCTCCGGCTGAGAGATGCCATTGCGCTGGCAACAACATCATCAACAATAAGAGACATTTGTACAGCCAATTGCAAAATGTTGTTTACCAACATGGCCGAAACATAAATACGAATATTGGCAAATACACTCTCCACCCATTTGGCCATTAACCCACTGGCACTTAGCCGTATTACCAGCCTAGGCGTTGTCAGCCTGCAATTTGCCTAAAAGTATAAAAATAGTTACAGCCAAAAAGGAATAGCAAAAAGCCAACAGCTTTGGCAGAAATTGTAAACAAAAATGCGTGCCAAAAGCAAAGAAGCTGCCCTTTTGGTACGGTATATTAGTTTTGCGAAAGTATTTAAATCAAACAGAATTATTAATTATTTAAAACTTATTCTCAATCATTTAAATAAATATATGCTATAATACTTCGAAGAAAATTGTAAGCAATCTAATTTTTCAGTTTAAAGTTCTTCTCTAAAAAGCATAAAATAATTTAATTTAAGCTTACATATTTATTAAAAGCTTTGCATAATTCAAAGCGAAACTTTTGCTATTTATTTAGCTTATTTTGAAGTAATTTAGAATGATCAAGTGCAACCAGAGCACATTCAAAATTCATTGCAGCCGTTTCCTGTGCTCCACAATTTTTGTTGTCGTCACGTTGATTTAGAATATACATACATATATATTTTTTTTGTTGCCGCTGGCAAAAACAATTTAAATTTTGTCTCTGCCAAACAAATGAAAAATAAAACGACGACAAAGTTTGATGTCGATGTCGATGCCAAACCAAAGCAAATCGAAATCAAATCGAAATGTAATCGCGCGCGCAAAGCCGAAAGCTGAAAGCAATCGCATTATCGCCACATTGGCGTGAAAGTGCCACGCCCTCTGCCCCCCATACCCACACACACACACACATTCACCTCGACTGATATTTATAGTCGGCTCATATTTATGGCTACAATATTTGCCTTTAACCGGAAATCGATGAAATTTTTATGCCTCCGCCTCGGCGCCCTTTTATTTTATTTATATTTGTGCGTATTTCTGCATGGGCTGGCAAAAATATTTCACTCCAAATATTTATTTGTTTCACACACACACCACTCACACATTTGCCTCAAGCATTTGCACTCAGCTTGATTTTCCATTTTCATTTTTTTCCTCTTCTTTTTCCATCGAATTTAGGCAATTTAGCGGCTTAACTAAATCGTTTTTGGTACTCATGAATTTATACGTTTTGTTTGTGCAGTGCATGCAAAATTCACGTCTGATTATAAATACGAAATATATAACATAATATGGAATGATTCCACTTCCCAACGCTTCCACTGGCCCATAAAACTTAGGCACGCCTTGTTTTGGTCTAACAATCTGTGTGAATTTTGTTGGAATGCCACCAATTACGTGAATTCATATTGTTTTGCCGCGTTGATTTACGAGCATCTATTTTTAGTGCCAATTTGCAATAAGCTAGTTGATATATTAAGTAATTTTGGAATTATTTTATAATTTAGTTTTAAATATTTGTTGTCTAGTTGGTGTCCTGGCACTTTATTTATTTGTTTCATCAATATTATATTTACAAACTTGTGAAAATGGGCAACAATGCAGCTAAAGCTCCCTTTAGTTTATTTTTATTGTAATTTTAATACAATTATTTTATGTTAAGCCGTCACAAATTTTATAATATCTTTCTTGAAACTCTTTTTACAGCTTAGCCTGCCTCCAAGTTAATAAAATAACAATTTGAGTTGTGCTGAAAATTGGCAACAGTGCATAATTAGAATATTTACAGAACAGCTCAATACACAAAGCTGAATTAAATTTGATTACACGCTATAGCTTTTTCTATTAAATCAAGAAAAATAATATATGGGGATGACACAGAAATCGCTTTCGCTTGAATTTCACTTAAATTTGTATGAAATTTAAGTGAAATTCAAGCGAAAGCGATTTCTGTTGCACCCCAGATAGATTTTAAATCTTCTAATTTATTTAACTAAGTAAAACAATTTATGAAATTTGCAAATTAAGTATTATTTAGGACAAGTTGTATGATCACTCATTAGTTTTCTCTCTCTCTCTCTATCAACTCTCTCTATTTCTTTCACTATCCTTTGCAAAATGAGCTAATGGACTTCCGCTGGCATTGTTGAAAGTGTTGAGCATTATGAAAGACTTAACTCGCTGTGAAATGTGGCAACAATGCAGCTGGAAGGTTTTTCGACTCGTAATTATATGACAATTTCATTGATTACATGCTCCACTTAACGCCGGATGGCAACTAAATCTGCGGCACGTATTACGACTCTATTATAGCTGCTTTTTTTATGCCCGCGAACAATGGGGCTGCATTTCAAGCGTAAATTTTTTACAGCTGCAATTTAGATACTGAAGGCTAAGAAAATGGGGAAAGTAAAGGAGGCAAGTAGAAAGCAGCTAATGCCGGAATGGCCAGAGAGAGCCTTAGTTGGCGCCAGAACCAGAGCCAGTGTCGATGATGATGATGAATAATACTTATGCGACGGAGCACAAGTTCGGAGTACGTTCCCGGACCGAAAGTCCAAAAGTCGGACTGGGCACGTGCTCAACAAGAGAATGGGCGGGATTTGAAGGAACTGGATGAATTGGGGGACATACTGCTGCGCATTGTATGAAGCTTTAGTTTCGTTAGCCTGCAGTTATATTTCATATTTTGCCAGTCGCTTCCTCTCTCACTCTTCCTTTGACTCGACTCATTGCATACACTTGGCCATTTCAGTTGCTGCAGTTATCTGAATTGGTTTCTCACTTTTTCATGGCTTTGGCTACAGTTTTTTTTTGTTGCTAGAACTTCAACTACGTCGCTTGCTGCAATCTTGAGCAGAGAAACAGCAGAATTTTTACCTGCATGGAATTTGAAATTTGAAATTCGGCGCGAGTCGCTGCGAAAGTCACGTAAGCAGTTTTACTTTGTCATTGACACACATACATACATACTACATACACACACATACACACACACGCATACTCAGACAATGTCTTTGGGTTTAGCTTCAATAATTTACTGTCATTTACGGTTAGAAGTTACCTGCAGTTGGTTGTTGGCTTGGATCAGCTTCCCATTTGTATTTGTATTTGTATTATGTTCATATTAAAAATGCTCCCAGCTTATGCACGATTGCCTCCATTCCATGTGTGTGTGTGTGTGTGTTTGTTCCATGCGAAAATCCCAAAAACCGAGAAATGAGAAAAAACCGAGCACTAAGCACTCAGCGCTCAGTGTGAGTTGCATGTGAATTGAAATTCCTGGGCAGCCAACACGTAACGTGAATCAACAAAAAGCTAAATAAATAAATTGATTTTTATGCTGGCGCACTTAATTAAAAGACAACAACTACAGCAACAACAACTACAGCAATTACAACAAGCACATTCGATTCATTTGGTGGAAAGTTAAAGGAGGAATCTTAATCAGCCGTCAAACCAAAGTCGAAAGATCTAAACGAATAAACTCAGCAATTGCGCTATTGCAAAAAAATTTAAACGTTAAATGTGCTGGACTAAGAAATACCCTATCACTTAGTTTTTTGGTATTTATCATACGATCTTTGTGAATTGAGTTTAATTTCCAAATGTAACATTTAGTCGACTTCTCGATGTATCAGTATTATTGGGAGATAAATCCATACTCGAATAATTTTTACATTTTAAAAACTTTCGATAAAAAATTTTTTTTGGAAGAAACTTCAAATAAACGCGTAAATTTCGATAAAAATATTTTTTAAAGGAAAATTTAAAATAAACTCGTAAACTTTGAGACCAGCTTCAAACTTTCATAGCTTTTCCAAAGCTTTTCAAAAATTCCAAATTCTATATCTCAAATTGTAACTTAAGATCGACTTTCTTTGTCATAATTAGTATATAAAACACTTTTAAAAATATGTATTAATATTTATGTGCATTATTATTATGTATATTTCTTTTAAATGTTTCAAATATTTTAGTCAAATCAACGCACACACACACACACACACACACACACTCGCCCACACTCAGTAGAAGGAGGAGAAGAAGCTGCCAATACAATATGGGAATTTATGGGAAATTGAGTTAAGCGAGCGGTAGGCGTGGCAGCCCTTTGCCCTTTTTTGCCTTTTGCATGACAAGACAAAATTTGAAGAGACCAAGGCGTCTGCGAGGGGAGGACGAGGTGTTGCGTAACCAAACGACTACGTGCTGATAGCGAAACTTCCGATTGTGGCAGAACAAAAAGCAGATGCTGCTGCTGCTGCTGTTGCTGCTGTTTCCCCCCTCCGATTGTTGCTCGAAATGAATTTCTAATACGTAACACCAAAAATTGCATTGAAAAGTGCAAAAGAGGACGCGACGACGACTCAGCGAACGAAGGCTTACAATTGTTTTTCGGGGCCAACAAAACACGCTGCCAACTTCTCAGATGCATTGCCTAAAACGAGACACGCACAAGGCACAGAGCCAGCTTCGACTTCTCTTCTACACTGAAAGAAAAGACCACTGATCTAAAATTAAGAACATTCATCTCAGAACTAAGTTTTGGTCTATAAAATGCGAATATTGTAAATCTTGTTGCAAGACTAAGAATGTCTTAATCTTTAAGAATCGTAAGTTTCTAATACAAGACCAAGTTCTTATTTTTAAAATCATAAATATCTTATGTTCTCATATGCACAAATCATTAGTATAAGAGCAAAACTTACTAAATATCTAAGATTATATGTCTTATTCTATAGACCAAGAAGTTCTTGAATACTCAAGACATGAAAATCTCAGATCTTAGATCGATTTTACTCTTAAGAATAACGAAGACACTTTAGTTGACTGAGTCTAGTAATGTCGCATACTGGTTCTAGTACGACTCCCAAAAATGCACATTAGGCTTGGATCGCTGGTACAAGTCACCACAACGGTACCTGATTGATAGAGATTGGCATCTCCTGAATCAGCTGTATCGTCGAGTATGTCAAAACTTGTTTGAGTCTATAAATCCAAGAACATATAATCGTTAAGAAAAATAAGTTATTCTTATACTAAGATTTTTAGTTCTTGAAATATAAGAATTTTTAATCTTTAAAAATAAGAATCTTGGTCTTCAGTGAAATGTTCTTAGAGTTCAAGTAAGTGTTGGTCTTACTTCAACATTTTCATGTTCTCTTTTAGACTCTTAGTTCTCAGAGTAAATGTTCTTGATTTTCAAAAGTGGTATTTTTTTCAGTGTACTCCTCTACTCTCTTCTACTCCTCTACTCTCTTCTTCTCTTTCTACTTTCTTCTGTTTTGGTGTGGCAAGGAAGTGGTTCAAGAGAGACGCAGGTCTCAGAGTCTCGTTGCCTTTGTTACTTGCCTGTGGCGCACTTCACGCTGGGCATGCAAATGTGAATCTAATACAATGCCAAGCGAAAAAGTGCCAAAAAAGAAGAACAACAACAGCAACAACAACAATACAACACAACACAACACTATACAAAAATGCGGCTCACATACATACACGAAAAACAGGAAATTGAATTTTCGACTTTGCCAAGTGCGTGGCAGGAAGAGGAAGAGGAAGAGCAGCTGCAGGAACTGAAGGAACAGGAGAAGCATCACATACAAATACACAAGTTGTCGTTATCGTTGTTGCTGTTGTTGTTCCTGTGTGTGTTTGTCCTGGCTGCTGCAACTATTACGAACACAGAACGAGTTGCTCTGACACTGGCAGCGCCTCATTTTGCATACCAAGCAGCTGGCAAACAGGCAAACACAGCTAACGGAAACGAAATATTTAACAACAATGCACCCAGTTTCAGCTACAGCTTCAGCTCCAGCTCCAGTACTCAGATGGGCGCATAATTGAGTGGGCGTGGCAGCATTATACACAAGCAGTCCACAGTCAAGTGCCGATGACACTGGCTTCCCCACGTTTTCCATATGAAAAAGAATGGGAGTAAAAAAGATGCAAAATTGCAGTGTAAGGAGGAGCTTTAAGCTGTTCTAAATGAGCTTAAAAGCGACTTATTTTAGCTTCAACTTGAAGGGAGCTTTATTAGATTGAGGAAATCTGATTTGTAAATTAAATAAATAAACCTATTTGGTTAAGTATTTTAAGTAATATTTTTGAATTTTATAATGCAAATTAGGAAAGCAAATTTTAGTTGAATTTGTTTATAATTTATCTAAAAAGTTTATCTATGAATCTAATTTTGCTTTAATTAATCATATGTGCAGTGTTCATTACAATTACGTTGTCTAACGGTTATAAGCAGGGACTGCAAATAATAGTTATAAGTTAAAAAAAATGAAGCACAAAAAGCCTCCTAGAAGAGTGGGAAAAAAAGACATATGTTATTTTTTAACGGCAAATTTGAAAACACGATCAACTTTTATTTGCATTTAAAATTTTAAAATTATCTGTAATAGTTAAAATTATTTTTAAATGATAAAAAATTAAAACAATTATTATTTTTCAATTTTTATATAAAAATTGAGCCCTAACTTTTATTTTTTTTTTTAAAATTGAAAAATAAATATTGTTTTAAATTTTTATCATTTAAATTAATTTTAATAGCTAAAAATAATTTTTTTTTTTAAATCAGCCAATTACTCTTATTTTTTAATTCTCTTCCTGGTTATAAGTTTATATTTCATTATGTTGTCTTCATTATTTATCTCATGCTGTGAGTGCATCAACAGCTAGTGTCATTGGCTTGATATGGTTTTCTAATTCCATTTAAAATTCGAATAAGAGTTTATACTTAAGTAGTTTGCGAGACCGTGTCGCCTGCTGAGCTCAGTTCAGCTCATCTCAATGACTTATCAGGGACAAATTACAAAGTGTGTTGATTACGAGACCTCTCCAACCGATGAGCACTCACCCACAATACACACAAAAACACACACACACTGACTTGGTAGTAAAAGTCACAGAAAAGTTACAATTTACGCTTGTAAATTGCTTTAAAAAGTTCTCTCGAACTCTCGGCGCTATCAGCCCCCGTTACAATTTTGCTAATTAACTCAGCGCGCAAGTTGGCCAAAAGCATGCTAAGGGCAAAATGCGAATCAAAGCACGAGCTCCAGACTTAGACCCAGACCCAGACCGGTCCCACTTACCCCCTTCCCTTTTCCCCGCAATTGCCCCGCTGATGTTCAGCTGCTGTCGCTAATTTGGCTAATCAAAGTCAGAGAGGGGCTGTTTTGGTCCAAAAAGGGCATTAAAGCAAAAGGACTTCGATTTTATTAAACGAAAAACATGGCAAAACAACACCAGCAACAACAACGATAACAGTTGGAAGAGGGAAAGGAAAAGGGGCAGGGGAAGGTGTAATGGTCGGAAATTTGAAAAGGAATTCTTTGCAGGCAATAATTTGTTAGAAAAAGCAATAATAACAACAATAAATGTTGAACTTTTGTTAGCGTTAATAGGCAAGCGAACAAAATGAGGCACGACAAAAGGGGAAATGGCTTTTTTCATTGCAAAACTCGCTGACTGATAATTACGCGCGTTCTTTAAAGCCGCGTCAGAGCCGCAGCACGTGCACCCCCTACCCTCCCCCGCCCCCTCTCCATTCCCACGGGGTTGTCAGTGACAAAAAGTCAGAAAATTCGATAATGTTGCCGCAAGAACAACAACAGTGGGAGAAAAGCCGGCAATAGCTATTAATTTTGGACCCGTCGCCAAGCTAATAACCAAAAATTAGGCCCGAATTCGACTCGACTATCGAATCGAGCTGAGCATCTCTGCCCCGAAGCGAGAAACTCATAAAATGCAAGCCATTGAGCTTTTGAAATCGCTTCAAGCTTCATTTCGATAGTATTTCCTCGCATTTATTTTTTTCTCTCTCTCTCTCTCTCTCTCTGGGCCGTATCCTGACAGGACTATCGAGCCTCCCTTTTAGCCTTTTGACTCCTCAGCTGTCCGTTGGCGCATTGTTTGGCCATTTAAATTCGTTACGTTTCGATTGCCGTGGAATATGCAGTCAACTTTATGAAATTTATAGTTTAATCTGATAGATAGGAAATTGCTTTGTTTTCCACACAGTCGAATTGGCAAAAATATGAACGAGGCAGAGGCGAGGGGCACGAGAATTGGCTTTACAATCATCTAGCCAAGAGCAGCCGAAGCGGGTCGATTGGGTTACGGCACTTTAAAGCCATCGAGCGAGCCGACAACAGCAAATAAACTCCACAATTTATGCGAATATGGAAAAATAAAGTGGATACAAAACTTTGAACGCGACTGTGAAATACTCTAAATTGAAGATGACAGTTACAGAAAGTGTTTTTCTCAGGGACCGTAACTTTTATAAGTTTTAAAATAAAAATTGCAAATTAACAATTATTTTTAAATTTTTATTTTAAAGTTACGAAATAAAAATTTTTCTTAATTTTTATTTAAAACATCAAAAATAATCGATAAAATTAATTTTTTTAATAAAAGTTGAGAAATAACACTTATTTCTGATTTTTTCAATAAAAATAAAAAATAATAGTTATTTTTGTTTTTATTTTAAAAGTTACAACCAAGTGTTATTTCGAAACTTTTATTTTACCAAGTGGTAAAAATTTGAAGTTATTCTTGATCTATGACTCGAGACAGTTCATATCATATCACATGTCCTTTTCTAGCTATATTTATGGAATTCATAGACATTATTTCAAATACAAGCAAGTCCATTGAAATAAAACAAGCTCAACTCAGTGCAATAAATTTTCTTTCATCATGACTAAAAAAGATTAAAGCTACTAAAAGTGAAAAATTATAGTTCAATTGATCAATTTTATTGATTCTTTAGAGCTCTTAACACAATTATCTTTTATGACACTTCTGTTTATTCAGTTGATCAATTGCTCATAAAGTAAAATTAATTCCAACTGACGGAGTTTACAACTGATTGTTGGATGCTCCAGCTAATAGGCCCCTACTTTTACAGGGTGCTCCACAAAAATAAAGATATCCTCGCGACCCGAAACACTTAACCCCAAAAACTCTTATATTATATTACATTGTGAAGCTGCTGAGAAATGAGGGGAGAGAAGTGAGAGAGAAAGTGGCTTTTATGCTTGGACACATGTGAGCTTTCCGGGCAATTGCCTAATTAAATTTTATAACAAATATCGTAAAACGAAATTTCAATAAACATGAGAGCAAAGCGAGAGATGGAAAAGGAAAAGAGTAAGGGAAAGGGAAGCGAGAGAGAAAGAGGAGAGGAGCAGCCACAAAGAGCAGAGCACAAACACAATTTCCACAAGATTTGCATCTCGCAGCGCAGCTTTAACCAACAAGCGATGGCCAAGTTAATAACATGGCCAAAATGTGTTCGCCTGGCCAAACAGAGAGTGAGAAAGAGAGAGAGAGAGAAAGGAAGGGAGAGAGTAAGGTAGGGAGAACATTAAAATCATGCGGTTCATTGAACGAACCGTCTGACCAAAATCGCCTGAAACAGTTCAGAGTTGATTCGCTTCGCTTTCAATATCAAAAGTGGAAGTGGAAACGGATAAGCAAGTAAATGGGGAAGTGGAAGTGGATGAGGAAGTGGATGAGGAAGTGCATGGAAAACAGTCACAGTGCTTCAAGCCACATGAGGCTGGTTGGCTCTGACCGGCCGTTGTCCGTGTTGACTCAACACTGCTCGTTGTTTGGGCCCATAGAGTTTGACAAGTGGCTTCAATGTTTGGCCAGGTTGCCGTTCCTCCTTCTCCTTCTCCTTCCACAGCAACAGCTGCAGCTGCAACTGCCTCCTGTCTGCTTGCTGGGTCATCGTCAACTTGTCAACCACCTCCACCTCCACCTCTGCATCCTTATCCACATCCACCTACAATTTCAGATGCAGCTGCAGCTCAAAATATATATGTCAATGATGCTGCCTGAGCTCGAGCCGGAGACAGAGTATTGCGCTGTTTGTTCTTATCCTTTGGCACTCATATAAAGTTTGTTTGCGGATTTGTGCAGCGCAATATGTCATTGCCTGAGCCAGCAGGAGGACAGCTTGAGTGAAGAGAGGGGAAGGAGAGGAGAGGCGGAGTGGAGAACAGGCAACAACCACGCTTAATGGCAATGTACGTTCGAGTAAACACACAGACACGCACACAACATATTTGTGCATACGAGAGGGTTACTCGAAGTTAATTGATACATCATTATGAATGCAAAGATGATCAAGTTTTAATTTAAACTTAGCTGAATTTCTTTTTAACTAACTTTAAACTCACATTTGAAGCTTTTTGTCGCATAAATACTAAATGCATTTAGGCTAAATAGGTTGTCTAAAAACTATAAGTGTGTTAAAATTAATGTACAATTTGAAACTATTTCTTAGGTTAAATTTTATGTGTGCTCAAAGAAAGCTAAAAAAATGACAGGGACATTAAAAAATTGCACATATGCTATTTTTGGAAGGACTACCCAACAACAGGATACATTTTTATTTCCAATTTTTATTTTTAAAATTATTTTTAACTCTTATCTTCAATTTTTCTGATCAAATTTATTAATAAGATTTATTTTTTAATTTTATTTTTAAGTTGAAAAATAGCTCTAATTTTTGATTTTTATTATAAAAATTAAAATGAAAGTTATTTTTCAAATTTTTTATAAAAATCAGGAAATAATATGACTTTGCTTATTCCGTTCTTCAAACAACTTCTGTAGCCGCCCTCGCGAACACATATGCAGTTCAGTGTGCAGCGTCGACTAACAAATCCTTTTGGCATTATAAACATTATTAAAATTTCATGTTTCCTGCTACAAGCGATGCTCTTGACGCCTCCCGCCCAACACCCACAGGCCACAGCACCGCTTCCCCCCCGTCCCCGTCCCCGTTTTCTATGTACATCCCCCTCGCTTCCCTTGGCTGCCATCAAGTCGATTCAGCGCCCACTCAGAACGCAAACGTAACGAAACATGAAACACACAACATGACAGAGGCAGAATGAAGGAAAGAGAGGGAGAGAGAGAGGGAAAGAGAGAGATGTGGCAGCTCGGTCTCACATGGTTCAGCTCCTGAGCTCTCGTTTCTGACCAGAACTCCTCGTCTCCATCCATGGAATCTTTAAGGCTGTCTAGCCTTACTTATTTGCAGCATGCTTTATGCTTTATGGTTACTTGGTCAAGGGCCTTTCATGCTCACACACACATTATACACGCATACATGTTTGCTTAAGCACAACACTTACACACACACACACACACAATCTCACGCACCCACATACAAACAAAGTGTGGCACATAAAATGCATGAAATTTCAGCAGTAAATCGTTAAAACGCTTGATATTTAAGTAAATATGCAAAAATGCTTTGCTATATGCATTGGCATTGACTCCAAATTCGCCATATTAATATATATAAAAGTATAACATCAGTCCCAGTCTGCCAGATCCATCCCCCAGCACGTTACACAATTTACAATTTAATGTACAAATTTAAGAATTCACATAAAAAAAAGAAACGAGTCTTTTCGCTTTTGTCGGTAAATATTTATAAGCATAAGCTGCTTTTTGTTCTTTATTTTTTTATGAGTTGCGTTTTTACTTTTTGTTTTCTTTTCTTTTTTTTGTCTTCTGACTCTGCTTTGGCGTCACGTGGCGTATGCGTAATCTGTTTTATTTATACTTTGCAGACTCACATGGATAACAGTACTAAAGGCTATTTTAAAGTCATTAAATAATTTGTAATTTATTCGTATCCTTCAAAAGCTTAGCTCACATTTGGGTGATTCCTTTTTAGATGGTTCCTGGAACAAAATTGCATTAAAAACAGGCTTTTTTTGATGGATTTATACTTAGTTCTCAGACTAGTTTATTACTTGATTGACTGATTAAACTGACTGAAATTACAACATTTTACTTAAAAAAAAAAATGAATTTTAAGCTTACAAAAATTTGAAAAAATGTGTCATGAATTAGAAAATTTTGGATAAATTGGTTTTGTGTGCAATAATATAAAACGGTGGCCAAAAATAACTTTGGCACCCTTTAAAGTTAATTCTACTTAAATTTTGAACTTAGTTCATGTAAAGTTTGGCCTGAATGGAAAAGTCTTTTGAATTTTTGTAAGCGTCTACTTTTTCAACTTTTTCCTCGATTTTTGAAATCTACAAACAATTCTAGGAGTGACTGCAAAATTTTTCAAATTTCTCTTCGCGAGTATTTTTCATAATTTTTTTAAAAACTGCAAAAAAGACATTTATTCCTCACTTTCCTCAGTTTTCAAAATATTATAAAAAATACTACCGAGAAGATATTTGAATTACTTTTTTTGCAGTCATCATTAAAATTGTTTACAAAACAATTTGCATCGAAACATTTTTTTTTTTAAATCGGGTTAAGGAAAATTTTGTATCACTCAAAAGGAATTCAAAAGACCTTTCCATTGATTCCAGTCTTTACATGAACTTAGCTCAAAATTTGAGTAGAATTAAGTTTAAAGGGTGCCAAAATATTTTTGGCCACCGCTGTATATCGAGTAGAATTAAGAGCATTGTTTTAAATATATTCGTAAATCAATACAACAACATTGAAATTTCGGTTAAACCCTTTGAAAATTGCGCCAATGATCCTTCAATTGCCGACCGAGCAAACGGAAAACCTTTTTTATTTAAAGCACAAATAAAAGAAGCAGCTGTGGCAATGAGAAAAGTGCTCGGGGGTATTGTTATGGCAAGTTCTTAGGTACAATAGCTTTGCAATTTTCTTGGCAGCTCAAAGTTCAGCTGCGGCACACGGAACTCCTTTGCTAACTAGCTTGGTAAGTTCCCCTCCCTCCCCTCCAACAGTTGCTATTTCTAACTCCCTTCCGCCGCAACTTCCCCTTCCCCTCTAACCACCCCTCTTACCCCATTATTCATCGGCTGCTTGGCTAACCCAACGCACTTAACACTTGCGTCTGAGTTTAGCGCAACTTTTGCGCATGGCAAAGGCTGAAAACTATTTTATACGAGTATATACATATATTTTAGTTTTCTTTCTGTTTTTAAATTTTTTATTTTTTATTCCGCTTCGTAGTCCTTGGTGGGCTTTACTGGAAATCTGCTTCAGTGCGTCACGTAGGCGCTTCAAAGTTTTTCATTTCTTTTTTTCCCGCTCAGCATTTTTATATAAAATTTACGATTCAACGTGGAAAGTAGAACAAAACAAAGAGCCGTATGGGTCTAGATGGAGACGGAAGACTGCAGACTGCAGGATGTTAGATGCTATATGCTATACCTGGCCCATGTACTGCTTAAAAGAATGGCAAACTTTTGCCAACACGAGACCGAAAATCCCGCTAAGTAAGTGAACAAGGGCGGAAGTGTGTCTTGAATCTTTAGTCGGCAGGGGGGGACAGAAACACTGAGAGGGATGGGCTCGGCTGGGATCTACTATAAGGAGGTTAAGGTTCAGCTGCACGTACTTTGGATTTTGTTGCGTCTCCCGTCTTTATTGCACTTAAGATTTACTCATCAGCAGGTGTGCCGGCTGCCCCACCAATCCCCACTATGACAACCAGGTGCTCAGCATGTACGATTGAATTTTAGACAGCGCCACTGACACCACTGAAGCACCACCCACAAAGCACGCTCTTTGCAATTTTTATGTGCAAATTTCTACTTGTTTTTTTTTGTTGTACTGAATGTCGAGTGTCGCTAGTCGCCTGTCGCCTGTCGCTCGTTAAGGATGGGCGTTATCCTTGCATTGATTTAGTGTGCATCACCTGCCCTCAAATGCCACCCAACCACCCAACCACCAAGACTGCTGCTGTTGCCAGCGTCAGCTGCCGTCGCCCGCTGCCGCAAATACAATTTAAATTTTTAAGCGGCATCTACTTTGGGCCACACTGAAAACAGCAGCAGGACGCGAGGCAGGCAGCAAGGGGAAGTACACAGAAAAAAAGAGTTTATTCTAAAATTGAAGGTAAAAGTTCTTGATTTCAGAATGTGTTTTTTAAGCCAGGGACTGTAATCATTGTGTTATTAAAAAAAATTTTTAAATGATGATCAATTTAAAGTTTCATAGATTTGTTAAAAAAATAATAAATATTTTTAAATTAAACTTTTCATTATTTTTGAGCAAAAAAATAAAACTTATAGAATAATCATTATTTCATGAGTTTTATTTTTTGCTGAAAATTGTAGTTTCGACTTTTCCTTAGGGAAAAAAGGCAAGAATGATACATATTTCTAGTCAATAAGTCAAGACAATCTATTATAATAATCCTTTAAAAAAAAAATTCTTGTGGAGAGCATCAAATTAAGCCTTGTCGAAATTACAACTTGTGTTTTATTTTGAGCAAAAAATAAAACTTATGACATAATGATTATTCCTTAAGTTTTATTATTTTGCTGAAACTTAAAATTAATCATTATTTTGTGAGCAAATCTTTTAAACTTGAAAGATTTTTAATAATGGCGAAAAAGCATAAATTGCCCTAAAGATGAATATTGGTATTTTCCTCGGTGTCTCAAAGTTATTATAAGTGAATGATTTCTTGATTACAAAAAAAAAAACAAACAATCATTATTTGCAGTCCCTGTTTTAAGCATGTATTTAGAATATTAATGTTAAATCAACCAGTCAGCAATAAAATAGTTAAAACGCCTAAAACCTTTCAGTTCACTGATAAAATTCTTAATTATACCGTGCTTGACTTAAGAATATTCGGCTTAATCGAGTTTCTGACACTGCATCGGATTGATTTTATCCCAGAATTCCGTATTTTTTTTTTTCTGTGTAGCAGCTGTCCGGGGAACGGGGCAACTGAAATTCGTGTCACGCAGCAGCGACGGGTGGCAGCGTCATCAACGTCGACATCAGATTCACATCCAGCTGCCATCATCATGTTGTCCTGTGCCGGTGATTTGACTTGGGCTGCAGATCACCTTACCTCATCTCCTCCCCTTACCACCCAACTCCCCTTGCCTTTCACATTTTTCTTCTTTTTTTTGGAATATTTCACGTTGAATGTTGCAATTTCAACCCGTTGATGGATTTGATGTCTCGTTTCGTATTTTTTCTGCTTTCATTTGTTGCAAAATCAGCACCAAATCAGTGCCAAAAATAGGCTATAAGGGGGTAAAAAGGGAGACTGTGTGGCAGACAAACTCAAATTGATGACACCCGCAGTGGCAGCGCCGTTGCCTGTCACTGATACTCACAAATGTGTTTACCCCCCGTCGCACCACCACCACCACCCACTTTACATGCCACACGCACTCAAATGACGCTAAATTCTGTTGATTAGATGCCCAGCTAACTCTTGATGCCACCCACCGAAAGAGGGGAATGAGGGGAAAGAAAAGAGATCAGAGTAGAGGGAGGGGAATGTAACTGCGGCATGTTTGCCTTTGCATGTAATTTTGCAAGTGCGGCTTCTATTTGTACTTTTTGTATGTGGCCATGAAGAAGGCATAGTTTTGAGTGAACGAAGTAATTGACGATGAGGAAAATCACAGCTTGGCATGATAGCAGGACATTTTGTTCATGACACAAGCCGGGAAAATTGGTGATATTAAATAAAGAAGGAAGTTAATTCATTAGATTGTTTGTTCATGGGATTTGAAATTGTAATGAAGCAAATATTAGCTACAGATAATTTTTCGTTACGAGTATATTAATATTGAAATTTAAATTTGATTGATTTAGAAGAATTATCCAAAATTAGAGAGACTTTTGTTTTTAGTGAAGATTTGATTTCTAATAGCATATTTCCATGATGTCTCAATTATTTTTAATGAATATATACGAGTAAATATCTATCGAATTTACAATATTTTTACTTAAGTTTAGATCAACAGAAAAACAGTATATCAGGGCTGCCACAGGAGCCGCTTTCGCTTAAATTTGACATAAATTTCATCCAAACTTAAATTAAATTCAAGCGAAAGCGATTTCTGTGGCACCCCTGTGTACTTTGCAATTAAAGGGTATCTGCTAGTCAAGTTTCTCTTTTTTTTTTTTTTAAATTTGTTAGTTGCTTTTGGGCTTTTTGCTTGTCATCGTTTTGTGTGGCCGTTAACGATGCGGCCTAATTGACAAATCTGCGCGTAGCAAGCAAACGCAAACCTGGAAAAATGCAGCAGCACTCAGCTGTAGCATCAACACACACACACAGACACACACACACACATACATGTACAGACGGAAACTGTAGTAGAAAGTGCGCCAGACTGTGTGCCATATAAATTAACACAAGTATTTTGCCTATGCCACATATACATACAAACACACAACGTTGCAGCCAACAGGCAGAAATCAGGTAACCGTTCAGCCACCCGAACAACCTATGCAAAATTCATGCTAACAACCACTTAACGCACATACACACACACACACACACATATATATATAAGCACACACACACACATCCTTTACCTCTCTCTGCTCCTGTTGATGATGATGAACAACTATTAAAGAAATTACGAGCAGTGTCCCAAAAAACGCGGGTAAAATTTTATTTGCAACAATTTGGGGCAAGTTGAGAGCTACATGCGGGTGCTTTCAAAGTTGCCCCAAAATGTCGATTTGTGCTGGGCGCCCAACAAAAACTTTGCCAACGCGACAGCCTGTGTAAATACTACAAATACTACAAGAGAAAACTGACGGGGGGAAAAGCTCGTGGAGCTGAGCTCAATTTTGAGTTGAAGCTGCATACAGTACGGCAAATAATATGCACCCTCAGGTTGCCAATCAAAGTTGCCTTATAATGATAGTAAGCTCCGCTGTTTCGCCCTCTCATCATTAAGCCAGCGATAGGATAAAGTTTTTTGCTGTCTTTTTTCGCAACTCGTGCAAAAACTCGGAATGGGATTGGGAATGGGAATGGGAACGCGAAGTCGAAGACAAAGTCAAGTTTGAGCCCGAACTAAAATTGCAACTCTTAACCAGCACTTTTAATTCTCGCGTTCATCTTGAATGAAATTTTAAGCAAATAAAGTGGCTGCCAGGAGTCTAGGACTGGGGTGGGCAGGAGAGGGGAGAGAGGAGGGAAGGGGTGTCAGTTGGCTGCCTCGACTTAATGATGTGGTCTATGCGTGTGCACTGAACCCACCTGCGAGTTTGCCAAATAAAAGCGCCTACGAAAAGTTATAATTATAATAAAAGACAAATCGAAAGTTGGATACTCTTTGAACGGCAATTAGCTATAGCAATCAGCATCAGAGACATCAAAACTTAGCTAATTATTATAATTACTTATTTTATTAAAATTTATTTTATTTTATTTTATTTTTATTTGATTCCTAGCGCTATTTATATTTATATTTAAGATTACATGTAAAAACAAGAAAAGATAACAGAAAGATTAAAAAATAATTAGTTAGAATCTTATTTATAATATTTATTATTATTATTACTGCTATTATTAACTTGCATATGATTATTATATAACTTGTATTGTAATTATAATTTCATTTCTAAGAAAATTTATTTTTTACATATATTTAGAAATACTCTTTTAAATCTACAGATGTTTAAATTTAAGATAACGATATTTACGAAATAAATTGTAAACTTAAAATCCTGCATTTTGTAACCACTTAGCTTTGATAAGAGTATGGAAATCAGATTAGTTTTCTAAATATCTGAATTAGGCTATCAGGGGTGCCACAGGAATCGCTTTCGCTTGAATTTTACATAAATTTCATACAATTTTAAGTCAAATTCAAGTTGAAGAGATTTCTGAAGCACACCTGTATATATATCTCCTCATTTTTAGAACTAAGACAATTCCAGTAAACTCTCTACGTAACATACTGCATACATAGAAAATTAAAATTAATTTCGACTGAACTTTTTTTTTTTTTTTTTAATTGACGGGCTTACATTTTTGCGTTTCATTCCTTGGAAATTTAAAACTCATGCTTGACTACAATGACGGGGAGAATCGAACCCAGTTTTTTCAAACTGAAAGTCCTAATTATGTGATAGGTCGGCGACTCTAGCCACTGAGCCACCGGACTGAACTATATCAAAGATTGGAATTAGCGTATAGTATGTCCTCGTAAATTTATAAATTAAGTCATTAGAGAGTTTTTTCTCTCACTATTTAACATAATGACTGACTAGTCTATGCCACCCTCTCAGTTAGGGTATCTGCAGTAGCGGAACAACAACTGAACTGAGTCAGCATTAATGAATGCAAGCCACGAGGCGCTGGTTGCAACTTAAATTGCTGCCGCTTCCGGCGGCTTTAAATACCATTTTGTCACGCACACACAATGTTGCCACACACACAAACACACACACATTTTTGCCATTGCTATAGGTGTCTTTAAGAGGGCAAACATTGTCTTAGCGGGTCTTGGCCAATTGGCTGGGGGGCCAACTCAATATGTCTGGCTAACTGACTCAGCACTTTGATTGCCAGCTCAACCTTTGCGTGAAAGAGAGGAAGCAACTTTTCTTCTTTCTTTTTTTGCCGTTTGCTTCCGTTTCAGTTCCCCTCCCCTTGCCCTTCTCCTGTCTCCCCAGACGGTTGCAGTCGAGGGAAAACTTCAACTTTGGCTTAATTTCGCGCACGAAGTGGTACAAGGGGGTGGCAGTTGGGGGGTGGGTTGGGGATGGGAGGTCATCCTTAACACATTCCAGCGACTGAAAACTACACATAATAAAACACTTGGGCGCTAAGGTTAAATTCCTTTTTAGGGTGTGCCACCTCAACTAGAAATTAAAACTAAAACGTTGCAACATTTTTCGCGCCATGTTTTCACTTTGTAGCACAGTCTCTCAGTTGGTAGAAGAGGGTTGGAGGATAAGAGGCTTGTCAATTATTGAGGAACCTGCTGGAAAATGCCCCCACTTACCACCCCTTCAGCCCTTAGCCCTTAGCCTTGATACCGTGTCGTGTCGTGTCGTCAGCGTGGCTGCAAAAAGAGGTGTGCTTTTAATTGTAGTCGTCGCTCGTTTCGTCGCTCGTCGCTTGGCGCTTGGCTCTGGCATCGTCCCAAAATTTAGCACAAAATGCCTCAGATCCTGCGAGCCGCGGCGCCTCCCAGTGGCACAAATAGTTGTTGTTATGACTCCTTGTTGTTGTTATAGCTTCAGCTTGTTTGACTGCTTGTTTTGCAATAATTTAGAAACTTTCGCTGAATGTGTGCTTTTGCTTTTGTGGCGTGCTCTGCTCGGGCTGTGGCAAGGTGGCCTAAGGGGCAGGAGCAACAGTAGCCGGCAAAAGGATTGCATGTTGCGTGTGCAGCTTACAGTTGCTGGCAAAAGTTTATGCTCAACAACATAATAGCCACAATAGCCCAGGCTATTTTCTTGTTCTTGTCTATGGTCTAAGTTTATGAACTGCAAACAAGGCGTATACAATTTTGGGGTTTCTTGGTCTTTGGTCAGCTTATCTCACATTGGAAATCTTAGCTGAGTTACAAACTTTCTCCTTAATCATAATTTATATATATAGTTTCAATTATATATATATATTTTCTATTAATGGCATAATTTCTGAATTTAATCAAAAATTAAGTTCGAACCCTCTTTACATACCTTCTCCTAATCTAAGATCCAGCCCATGTGTATGTATCTTACAATTGTTTCTAATTAATCAAGTTTTATATCCCTTTATCTTCCATTTCCGATTACACTTGGGTTTATTCCTCCCAATTAAGCTTTATATCCATACCTGATTTAGTCGAACATGTGTCTATTTACAGCAATCACTGTGTACACACTGTTCTGTGTCCCTCATCTATATTTCGTCTATCCTGCTGTCATTCTCCTCTCTTCTCCTTTTTCCCGCATTCAACACTAAGTCCTTTGCCTTTGAGATTTGCGTGTTTCGCTTAATGAAGAAGACAAATAATCGCGCAATTAAAGCCTTTTAGCTTTAAGCGCGAGTAAATAATTGCTGTGAGTGCAAAATGAAACACGCACACACACAGATACTCACACACAGATACTCACACACTCACACACTTCTATATACATTCACATTCACTCAACGCTGGCTGCACTAACAAATGGTAAATGTATTCAAACAACAAATCTTAATGGCACGCTAGAATGAATAGTAAACGAGCCCAGAGAACGCAGGGGTGGGGTGGGGTGAAGAGATCCCCTCTTCAGTCTCTAGAAGGGTAAACGCTGCAGGGGTTGCAGGTGGCCAGGTAGCAAGGTAGATAGCAAGAAAGCGTTAACTGTTGGCATGCTGCCTACCCACGTTGGGCGCCAAAAAGGTATAGAGTGTAAGAATGCGATGGCGCTCATTCTCAATCTCCCTCTCTCTCTATCTCTCACTTGTTTTCTGTCTCACTCTGTTGACTTGACTTGGCTTCCGTGCAAAATTCTTAATTGCACCTGTATACGGCGTTTTCCGCTGACGCTGCCTGGGCTGGAATATCTGGATAGCGACTCGGCGCCTCCGCTTGATGGGTTAGATTAACTGCCTGACAAGTAAACCCATCCTATACACACAATTACACACATATAAATATATATACTCACAGACACACCTAAGCACGCATACACTCGTAGACTTTGTTGCTGTTTCCGGGCGAATGTCAGTTGAACGTAGCAATTCACAACGTAGTGCGAGAGGCGCGCCTCGACTTGTAATTTTTCCACGGCTTATCCCCCATTCCAAGCACCCTTCCTTCGTCCTTATTCTCCCCCTGCTCAGCTCATAGACAAGTGCTCTTGACTCACGTGCTCAGCACTCGTAATTATTTTTCTTATTGTTCGAATTAAATGCTCAAGGATTTATGTGATTTCTCTTTGCGTCGAGGTGCTAGTTAAGATTTGTGCCAAAAGATTTACAGAAAACTGCAAAAAATAAGGGAAAAGTTATTAATTGACGTTATATGCAGCGAGGGTCGCAAGGTGTGACTGCAATAGAGAGCGAGAGCAAAGATGAGAGAGAGAAAGAGAGAGACAGATGATAGTTTGCAATTCCTTCAATTTGGTTTTTTGTTGTGGTTTTTGCATTCTTCTCTTTGGACACTTGGCATAATTATTGCATTCGGAAATTGAATTCTTCAGCGGAAATTGATTTTATAACCAAACTGAGACGGCGACGCAAACATGGCCACAAATTTAGTTCGTTAAACTTATCAAGTGTCGCCGAGTGCTTGAAAACGATATCTTCACGATTTCGCCAAGTTTGAGGGTGCATAACTCAATAGAATCGTATGCTGATCAAGTTACCAGTTAATGGCGCCCAACGTGGAAAATCTACAAAATGGAAATTGATGAAAAATCAATGCAAATTGTCATACGTTTTGTTTTAAATTTCAAATGATTTAAGATTCAATGAAATAGATTTAAAATCATTGTGAAATCAAGCTGAAACCATTTCTCAATTTCTCGACTTGAAGACCTGAATTGAATTTATGATAGTGTGTGAAGTCATAGGGAATTTCCTCTACAATATTTAATAGCTGATGTAAATTTATAGCCCTGAGTTGAGCTCTTTATTATTTACTTGTTTACCCAGTTGAGAGCTAAAGCGAAATTTAAAACTACAATTCTTGAGGAGGAAGCATTTGTTACACTGCTCCATAAGTGCGAGAGTGCACATAATTCTCAAAGTTAGTTGATGGCCTTTTGTGTGCTCCCGTGTTAAATTCAAATTTATTTGTTGCTACTGAAATTGATAACATAACTTTCTTCAGGTTTCCGCATCGTTAGCTCGTTATGCAGCGGAAAGTTTTATATTTCAACAAAATTTTACAATTTACCCTACCCCCCCCCCCCATACTCAAGTTTCTACTCCCACACTTTTGCTCATCTGTGTTCACTGTTTTCTATGCGAATCGCGGCGAAAATTGTGCCGAAAATTGTCATTTGAAAGGCGGCAGCAGAGGCGAAGGTTTCTGCTGCTGCTTCTGCTGGTTCTGGCATTTCGCAGCTCCCAGCTCCGGTGCCAAGTAATAAATTACAAAGCGAGTCATTGGAAAAGCAGCCGCCGACGCAACCAACTCTCCATCTCCATCTCCTTCAGTCTTGCCCTTGGACAAGTTTTAGCTACTTTCTGGCTACTGAAAATTGTTAAATTTATGCATTCATTATTTGATTTGTTAGTTGCCGCTGATGTAATTTATTTGTTTGACACTCGACATTAAAGTTTGTGGTTCACCGCTGCTTTAAGTGCTCGAAACACACACAACGATTGTCTTTTCTTTTTTTTACTCGTACTCAAATTGTAGAGCACTTTGGCAAAAAGTCATATAAATGTTTATTAGACTAAACAAATGTGTGCTGTCCCCCTGCATAACACACACACACACTCACACACACCCTCAAAGTGTAAGGCACCCACTTGTACAGACAATTTGAAAATATGACAACGTTGTCTCTTTATATATTCAATGCTTTTAGCTCCCCAAGCGTAAGCCAGCACAAAGGAAATGAATTTAGTTTTGGCCAGCTGTTTCTCTCCAACTGATGGTCCAAAAGGTACAACGCTAGCACTTTTCTTATCAAGTGGTTGGGGCTTTATATGCTCAAAGCGTATAGAACTATCATCCATAACAACAGGATGTCAAGAGGGTCAGAGTCACTGTGCGATACACAAAATAAAAATGACTGATAAACAGTTGATAATCCGAATAGTAGATGCTCGACTTTCAAGTTATGCTGTAAGCTTTAGAAAAACGGGAAAACATAAATCATTGAGAGACCGTAAAAATCACTTACAGTGAACCACTAATGTCTTCATACAGCATAAATTTGTCAAATTTGCGTATAATAATGATGTTTTGATGCGGGTTTCTTATATTAATCTTTTATTCACTTAAATCCCGTTCTAATCATGCAAAAAATTTCAGTAACCCATCAAAAATTTTGAATTTTAAAAATTGTCAATTTTTATACTTTTTTCCTCAATTTTTTGAATATTCTAAATATTACGATTGTAACGCTTTTTTCCTACTTTTCACACAAAAAGTGGCTTTTGTGCAGTTTTAAAAAAATTATAAAAAATACTAGCAAAAATATTTTTGAATTGTTTGAAGATTTTTTCTGCATCAAAATATTTTTTGGAAAAAATCAAGGAAAAAAGTTGAAAAATTGACATTATTTAAAGTTCAAAATTGTTGATGGGTACTTAATGAAATTGTTGCATCATTAGAACGGGATTTAATTGAATAAAAGATTAATATAAGAAACCCGCATCAAAACATCTTTACTATACGCAAATTTGACAAATTTATGCTGTATGAAGACATTAGTGGTTCACTGTTCATATCCAGATGTTCTCAACTACATTCCAGATGGTAAATGGGGAATTTGTTCTAAGTTTACAGACCAATTACCTCGTAGTCTCTTGAAATTAGGCTTCAGCTGGATCCTTAAATGAAGTAAATCACCTTTGAACTAAATATTTATCAGAATTTTCATTACAGTCAGTATTGCAAGTAAAATGAAGAATATGAATTGGTGTTAGTCTTTGTAAAAATTAAATAATTTTTATTTTATTTAATTTACACCCCAGTAAACAAGTTTGACTTTTGGTTGGAGCGCTAAGCAGACATTGTTGTAGTACTTTAATCTTAAATATAAACTCAAGTTACCCTTTGCTATGTATGTCGTACAGGGTATAAAGTGCTCGCGGTTGACATCTTGGCTGTCGCTGGCAGCATATGATTCGTATCCACACAGTGTGACCCTTAGCCCTTTCCCCCAAAGAACAGTAGCGTTCTTTTTCACACACACACACTCACAATCTCCTCTTACATTTCAGCCCCTCTCTGTCTTCCGTGTAGTTTGACTGCCACAGTAAAATTTCAATTGAACCAAAAAGGAAAAATGCCAAATGCCGTAGAACTCGCTTTCACTTCGCTGCCACAACTAATTCGCACACCATAACAAAACACATGACTGTGAGTATGTGTGTGTGTGTGTGTGCGGGTGTATGTGTCTGATGTTTGTTCATAAACATGAAGTAAACAGGATAATAGCAATAAAATATAAGCGCCAGTCGCGCAGGATTCAAAACGAAATGGTTTCAGGGTCGTATTGGAGTTGGGGGAATTTGGGGGTTGGGGGTTGGGCCATGAGGGGTTGGGGTTATGGTCGGAGTGTTTCGATGTTTCGATGTTTCAAGGGTTTTTCGGCTGCTAGAAGGAGAAGCTTCCACTCGCTGCTTGTCACAACATAAGTTTGACTGTTTTGGCCTCGCATTTTTATGGCTCGTTCGCGCGTTTCTGCACAACAATAGCTGTAATATCTGATACAACAACAGCAACAACAACTACTACAATAACAACAACAACAACATCATTGACTGTAACAATCGTTTGCCAGCTTTCAAATTGTTGTTGTTGATTTTTGTTTATTTGCTCTTCTTCTGTTATGTATTTTGCGGGCTTGTTGTGTTTTTTTGTTGTTGTCGTTTAATATTGCCCCTAACTCTTCGACTGTGACGACTATGACGAGCTAAGCAGAGGGGGAGGGAAGGAAAGGGGGTTTCCGACAGCAACTGTGACGTAATATGCCCAATAAGTATGCTTTGAAATTGGTTTGCTCTGTGGCCGTCTGTTGGCAGGAAGGATGGAAGTGGGGGCGGGGTCAACCCCTCCGTGCTTTGGTTATGAAAATTTATTAAAAATCTATGACTGCCGGAAGCTTTTTTCATTGCGCCTTTTTGGCATTTGTGTTTGGATGGGGCGATTGAATGTGCACGACATGAATGGACAAAATGAAACTGAAAGTAAAGCAGAATGTAAAAAAAAGAATGATGTTGCAGTATATTTAATGAAATGCAATGTAAGATTAAATTAATGAAAAGTTGGCAAATATCTATTTATAAAAATTTAAACATAATAATTGTAAGTTTTTAGAAAGTCTGTTCATATTTCATTCAAAAAGCTACGCTATAAATTTAGCCAAATTTATATTTATGGCCGAAAGAAGTATAACAAATCATAATATATATTTATATTAAATATACTTAATTTATTTTTGAAGATTTTAGAGTATTTAAATATTCATAAAATAGTAATAAAATTAAGATCACTAATAATATCAAAAATAAATTGGCTTTAACTAAAACCAAAAACGGTGACCGCAATTTAGGAAAATTTCGCATAATTTGCAAATATTTTTAATGGGCAATTAATTTAACTAGTGCCAATTAAAGTTTGTATTGTTATTTAAGTGCAATTATTAATTATAGTACAGCCAACTACAAAATATTTAATGCCAATTAAAAAAAAAAAGAAAACGTGATTTCCAATAATAAAATGTTGAATAAATATTTATATTGGAATGTATGTTGAATATGTGAGTGTGAGTGTGTTGTTAATGCAAATGCCAATTGTGCTGCAATGACTCAATACTCAATACTCAGTAAGGAATTCGCTTTAATCAATTTATGCACAATGGCAAACACGAGGGGAAAGAAACGCAAATGGAAATTGTAACAAAAGCATATGAATTATGCGCCGCAGTCAAAGCCATAAAAATAAAAGAGGGCACAGTGTGTGAGGAGAGTGGGAAGGGGGAAGAGCAAGGAAAGGGGGAAAGCTGCGGATCCAATGGAGATCTGTCCATACTTCAGTCTGGCATATAAAGCGCCAATATTTACTTTGGCTACATTTGCAAATGGAGCATTACGAAAATAAACAAATTTTCATAAATGACAAGTACAATGGGTGCAGGGAGTCAGGGAAAGGGGAAAGCAGTCGCAGATGGAAAGGACACAAAAGGATGCCGCAGTTGACAATGTGTGTGTGTGTGTGTGAGACGATATGTGCAAGAGTGTGTTTGTCTACGAAAAATTTTCAATTTGAACGACATTTCAGGCAATGGACGAGGCGGGGATGCAATTGGGGCATGTAAATTGTCGCAGCGGCAGCAGCAGCAGCAACAACAGCAACAACAACAGCAACAACAACAGCAGCAACAGCGACAACGACAACGGGAAACACTGGGAAATCCTTGATAGTCGATATTATTTTTCTTACGGCGCTCCATTTGTTCCTTGGCTGCAATTTGTCAACTTTACTCGCCGTTGTTGCCATTGCCGAATCGATTTCCATTTTATTGCCAAATAATGTTTTCTACCCATAGATTGCGTCATGTTATTTATAGAGCCAGAACGCGAACGACAAAATATAAAAAAGGGGTGTGTGTGTGTGTGACCCCTTCCCCCTCTCACTCCCCCTCCTCTGCGTCTTCTTCTACTTCTCCTTCCTTTGACTTCTTCCGCATCTTCTTGTCGCATAAGGTATGAATTGCATGTCAAAATGTTTTATTGGCTAACCATTTTTTATGCAATTTGATAATCAGATGCACAGTAAATCGACGCCGTCGAAGGAGCGAATACCTGGCTGCCAACTTATCGCCCGTTTCTCAAAGACTTTGACTAATAGCATCTACGCAAGGAGCTCGTTGAAGGCCATTCACCAAAGAGCGTAGGAAGGGGAACAGCCTTTGTGTGCGTGTGTGTGTGTGTGTGTGTGTTGTGGCACGGCCAAAATCAGCCACCTGGTCAAACTAATTAAGGCCCAAACAATGGGCTCGCATACATAAATCAATCAAGCACAAAACAACTTGACGAGTTTCATGTCGCAAAGCCTTACCCCCACCCCCTGGTCATTGGATCCCTGGGGGCAACAAAGCGCCTCAACAATGATTAATCGCATTGCACGAATTGCAAATGCGCCTGAATACCCTTTCTTTGACTAAGTATGAATAATAGCTCGCCAGATCGTTTGATTTACCATAAGGGTCAAATAGCTTTAAGGACAGCCAAGAATTGTTTAAAGTTCAGTTAATTTTTTAACAGCTTTTAAGCTTTTTCCTTACAATTTATGGTATTACTAGAAGCAACTCTTTGTCATTTTGAAAGCACATTTAAGCTTGCTGAAAGCCTTACTATTTATATAATATTCAAGACTTCACGGTGTATTAAATAAGGTACTATATTCAATTGAAAGTTATTTTCATTTAAGCCAGTCTATGTTTGCGTAGCTCAATTTATAATTAGTATTATTAACCCATTTTATGCCGCGATACAAAAAGTATTGAGTTTTTCAATAAAACCCACTTTTCTAGGCTAAAACCAAATATGAGGTTAAAAATCAATTTAAAATCCACATTTTTTAAAACCTAAATATGTATAATTTAAGATACATTTTTGTTTTTTAAATATGGGATGACCAGAGTAAAAATTTTCTGGATTTTCTAATTTTCTTAATTTTAGATTTGGATTTGAATACGTTTGTTTACAAAAAAAAAAGCTCTGAAAATTAAAAATTTTGATATTAGACTAGTCAAACAGCAGCAGAAAATGTGTTAAACAAAACTTTTATGCTTAAATGCCATTGATTAATGCCATTATTCTTATTTTAAGTATATAAATAATCGTATTTTACAAAATAAATCAACGAATGATACCTTGTATCAAGTTCTCTTAATTGGATCTGCGAGGGTAAATAAGCTGCGACCCCGTTAGCGTTTACTATTCGCATTTTAAATGGCATTTCATTTCTGTACTTCAATGGAATGGGGTTGGGGGTGGCGAGGGGGGTGGAGGCATTCACGCTAATTAGTCCAGACCCAGATCCAAATCCGGATCCGAATCCTGTCGCAGACGACGACGGTTGGTCTAGCAACACTTTTTTAAAAATAAATTCACGAATTGTAAATAGCTTTTGGTGCGCATTATTTTGTGGATTATGTGCACGCCTTTCCCCTTTGTCCCCCTTCCCCCATTTACCCCTCTGCCTTTGGTCACGCCCACACAGAAAGCGTTACGCCCAGCGCTTGTTTACTCTTTGCCATGACAAATGCCGCGACATAAATCTCAGACGGCGTACCGCAACCCGCTCTCTTCCCCTTTTCCCCCTTCCGTCTTCCGTCTTCCGTCTGGCTCTTCTGCTGGTCAGCCAGGCACCAGGCAGCAAACCCGACAACGTCCTGGCCTGGCAAAAGTTAATCAACATTTCATTAATTAATTTCTTTAAAAATGTCCTTCGTTGTCGTTCTCTTCGCCGGCCGAAGAAAAATGACTCGAGTCCGAGGACTTGGAACGCGACTTGGACGGCGACTTGGAAGGCGACTTGTGGGCCATGGACTCGAGTCTTTAGCAAATTATGTAAATTGGTTAAAAGCTTTTCCGGTTTTGAATTAGCAGCTTCATCAGCAGCCATTGCCAGATATTATTCTTCTTAACTTTGCAAAGTTCGTTTTGTTTATTTTAAGCTCCAAACCAGGGCTGTAATGCGACAGATTATAAGTAATTGATCTTATAGACATTAAAAAAAATATTTAATAAAATATATCAAAGATATTTGAAATTTTATTTACACTTTGATTAATTTGTATTAAAGTATCTAAGATAACTATGATTCTTAGTTTTTAAATAAAAATCAAACTTTGAATAGACACATAAAATTAAACTATAAATATTTAAGTTTAATTCGTTAGCCAAGCTATCATGCAGCCCTGGTCATGTTAGTGCAGAATGCAAATCAATAAAGTCTGATTTTCAGCTGTGTTTTGTGTTTGTGCCAATTAGGAATGCAGCGTGAAAATGCAGTAAAATTTTAATAGATTCATTAGAGAATGAGATTAATTAGGAAAAGGAAGAGAGAGAGAGAGAGAAAGTGAGAGAGCAAGCAATAGAGTGAGGGTCATGAGACAAAGGCCTAGAGGCATGAGATGAATTGTTGCTGGACAATGGCGCAGAGACTCGACGACACTCAAAGTGCATTTAATTAAGCAGAGAGAGAGAGAGAGAGAGAGGGAGAGAGTGAGAGGGGAACTGCTGAGAGAGAGGAAAGAAGAAAGGGAACTGGAGCCAACAAGAAATGAATCAAAACAATTGTAAATACTGAAACACAAAAGCAATTAGTGACACACAAAGCGGAAGTGCAAAAAGTGAAGCTGTTGAAAATAACTCGACAAAACAAAATAGCGAAAAAAAACCAAAAATAAAAAGAAGGAGGACTAGGAACTGACAATCACTGCAGTGCTAAGGAGGGAAAGGGGAAAAGGAAGTAGATGTATAGTTCTTCTTTTTGTATTCTATATGCAACGGGCAGCGTCGCAATTCGGGGGCAATGAGGGCACAAGGCGCTAAGATAAACAAAGCGCAGCGTTTGTTAGGCTCTAACGTGATGAGAGACAGAGAGAGAGAGAGAAAGAGAGAGTTATAGAAAGAGAGAGGGAGATGCTGTTGTGGCATCCGCAACTGAAAAGTGGCCAATGTAAATCTAATTAAAAGCAAAACAAAAGCAACTCTCAACATGCCACTCAAATTATAATGCATACAGAGAATTAAAACGGGAAGGAGAGGGAGAGAGAGCAACTGAGAGAAGGAGAAACACAATGGAATAGTCTTCTGCTTAGCTATGCACCTTGGTTTAACATAAAAACAACTAAGAAAATTATATATACACAGAAAACTAAATTAAAAAACATATTCACTTTAAATCTGAATTTAATTTAAGAAATTCAGATAACTGAATTCCATTGGAGGGGAGCTTCCCATACTCTAAAAATAAATATAGAAAATTTGAATTTATTTTTTTTCAACACTGAAATTTTTTTAAAACTACATTTTGAACTCATTCAAAATCTACCAACTGTCAAAGCTTTGTCAAAACCTAATCAATTTTCTTGCCCCCTCAAATGATTCTGCATAAAAATTATATTTGGAAAATTTTCTGTTTTTTTCATAACTGTCCACTTTTTCCATACCTACCCCTTGACACTTTTTCAAAAACTTCAAATTTTCTTGAGGAATGTCAATTTTATTACTATTTCACCTCTAATTTGATTCTGCATTCAAATTTTGTTAATTTGGAAAATAAATACCTTGATACTTTTTTTAAATCTCCAAACTGTCATAACTTTCACAATATTTAACTGATTTCTTAAAGAATATTATTTTGATAACTTTTTTGGTCTTTGATATAATTCTGCATTGCAATGTTATTCATTTAAAAAAAAGTGTCTTGCCCCACTGTGCGCCCACTTGCATCCTGAGCTGAGCCTCACAATGAGCCAGCGACAAATGCCAACACGGAAATGCATAGAATTTCATGGGACAAGCCTAGAGAGATTTCCCATGTCCTAATGTCCCAAGTCCGCGTCCAAAATTCGGATTCGCATTCGCTTTCGCCATTCGTGTGTTCAACTTGAACGACGCGTCGTTGTCCTGTCCACAGTTCTGTTCTGTTCCGTACTAAAGGAAGGAGGAAATTCAGCGACTTGGCCTTTTGGCATTTGGTTTGGGGCCTTTGGCACGTGAATCGAGCGTTGTCGCATCGTTGCCAAAATCCGCATTAAATTTATGCAGTTTTGTTGTACGACAAAACGTAGCTGAAATGTCACTACGGATACGCTTTTCTTAGCCATTGCCAGTTTCAGTGCCAAGGCAGACACCGATGATGATGATGATGATGATGGGGATGATGATGAGCTTACTCGGATGCTGGCAACGCTTTTGGCCATTGCCATTGCCTATTGGTGGTTCATCCGGCTCAGGTTTCAGTTTTCAGTTTTCGCGTTTGCCATTTGGCAGCTCGCCCCAAATGCAACTCAAGCCAAGAAAAATCCGCCAAAGGAAAACAAACACACACTCAAACGAACTCAAATAAAACGTTTTGCCCACTTTTGGCTGTGATTTTGCAATTAAATAGATTTCAAAAAAATAAAATAACAAAAAAAATAGAAGAAGGAGGAGGTAACTGAGCTGAACCAAAGTTATCGTCTTGGTCTTTTGCGAGCGAGGAGTTCAATGACAAATTCATGCAACATCTGCAATGGAAGGCAGGCACATAAGTATACTATATTTTATCGACTATTTATATGTCGCCTCCAGCATTATTTGCAGTTCATTTGGCCATAGACTTGTATACGATATATGCTCAAGTATTTTGTATATTACCAAATTGCTTTGCCCTCCGCTTGTGTGGATAATATATTTCTCGATGCTGCAGTTATTTTTCGCCATAATTGCTTGGTCATTTTACATAAGTTGTTAGCCTTTTAAATATTATATTTGAGCCACATTAGCTACAAGTCTGTTTGACTGCACTTAATGGTCATGGTAATTTCAAATTGATTTAAGCAATTTTGATTGATTGGCAATGTAAGGTATTTTATTAAACATTTAAGGTGCTTAGATTATTTAATAAAATCATAATACACTTATATCAGCGCTATGAGAAACTGAATAAACTTTTATTTTCAATTTGTATTTAAAAATTATAGAATTAAAGTCAGTTTTCAAGAATAATTTTCACTTTCAATTTTTATAATACAAATTGTAAAATAATTTTAATTTTAAATTTTTATTTTTATTTTTATTTTTTTTTCTTTCAATTTTTATCCTAAAAATTGATAAAAACACTTTTATTTTCAACTGCTAAAATAAAATTGAAAATAAGAGTTAAACTATAATTTTTAATTAAAAATTTAAATTTAATTATTATTTTATAATATTTTTTTTAGATCGAAAAATAAGAGATTTCTTTTAATTTTTTTGATAGAAATTAAAAAACTTTTATGTAATAATTTATATTTTAAAAATTATAATCTTTACGGTCCTTGACTTATTTATTTTATGTCTTTGATGATTCTCTTTTTCTTGAATGATATCAATAGGTATAATAAAATTCCAACTGAATATGTTGTTGGTAATTCAAGACTCATATCCTGCTGCCACAGGGATTTCATCTGACAATTGAGTGTGGCTTAAGGGCCATGGAGAGGGGGGAGAGGAGGGAGCGGAGGGGGCCATAGATAGATTTGTTGTTTGTCATCGAAAGGAGGGAGGGGCATTAATTTTATTGTGCCAACGGGCAGACACATTGAAACATTTGAGTGAATTTATTAACGCGACACATATATGACATTTGACACATTGTGCAAGTTCCGCTGCGTGCTTAACTGTCTGTGAGTGGGCGTATATGTGTGCGTGTGAGTGCGTGTGTGTGTGTGTGTGTTTGTATGTGTCTATATGTAGGTGTTTGTCAGTCGCATTAGACGATGCACAGCACGTGTTACAGTTGCTCGTTGTGCCCCCGTTTCCCCATTTTCCCCTGATTTCCCCCTTATCCCTCCGCTGCTGCTGTCAACATTCCGTTCATAAATCGCAAATTATACACGCTGCCACGCCTATATGGCCCACTCCCACGCCCACATTCGCACATTTGCCGAGGCTTGGCTTTTCTCTGTGTGCGTGTGAGCTTTCTTTGTTAGCTGCGTACCCCTTTTTGTAGTTGTTGTGCATCAATGCGCTGCGGAAAATGGAAAATGCACTTGGAAATTCGAACGCTCAACTTCACGCATTGTCTGCGTTTTATTGCATTAGTCATTTGTGTGTGTGCGTGTGTATGTGTGTGACTTTGTATTGTTGTTGATGTTGTTGCTGTTGCTGTTGTCATTGCTGCTTAGCTTTTGAAATGACACTGCGCTGTCCGCGTTCATTTTTTAAGTAGAAAACAAACACCAACAAAATTTGAATGTTTAAAGCAGCAATAATTCAAATTTGTCTGACAGCTGCAGGTCTTTATTCCACACAATTAAAATGGCATTAAAGAAATAAAAGTATTTAAAAACAATTGTTTTATATTAAAGCTCATTAAATATTATCTTCTATATATTATAATTTAAATTGGTTTGGCTGATGAGCTAAGTTAATTAAATAAAAGCAGAAAGTATGACAGACGTTTTCAATATGATTAGAAATTGTAATTTTTACTATAATTTTTCTATATTTTTCAGCTCATTTTCATTTATTTTATCCATACAATAATTTACCGCTTTTCTTTTGCGAATTGTCGCCTGTGCTTGGCATTTATATTATTATTTTTATTATTTTGTTGAATTTATTAAAATATGCTCAAACAATGTTGAAAAATCATAAAACATGCCATGACATACAGTGCGTATGCGCAATATGGGATTGGCTTTATTGAAAATCGCATGAAAATCAATTTGCCAAAGAGTCGGGACTTTGTCGAGCACTATAAAAGTCATAGCTTCTAGTCCGTTTTCTCCCCTCTACAACTTTTCCCCTTGTCATTCGTGAGTTGCGCTTGAAGCGGGAACAGCTTCAGCAACGATTTGCTATCAATTTTAATATCACATAAAACTAAAGGCAGACCAGAAAGGAAAACGGGCGCGAAAAACAACAGTTCCCGAACCCGAGAGGGAGAGAGAGCGAGTTGAAGAGAGAGAGAGGAAAGAGGGAAGAGCAAAGTGACGGGTTCAACTATTGAAATTTTATCAAGTGCACATAAAACTCAAAAAGCCATGATGATGTCGGATGTACTGAGAGGGGGCTGATGCTAAGCAGAGAGAAAGAGAGGGAGGAAGGGAGAGTTGAGGGGTGAGAGAGAAAAGTGCGAGGTAGCCTGCAACTATTGTAAAACATTGACAATTTCCGTCACATCTCTGGGGCTAGTGTAAAATGGCAAATCAATAAAAACAAATTGAACTCGAATTCAATAATAAAAAAAAAAAACTACATTTATATAGAGAAAAGGCGTGGTAGCAGAGGGGTGAGTAGGGTAAGGGTAAGGGGATTGGGTTTTAGCAGCACAACTAAAGCAAAAACTTTAACAATGTTTTTAAAAAGATATACTCGCTGGCGAATGCTGTACGTGATCCCACGCCGACTTTGCAATGGATTAGGGCAATTGAAGCTGAAGTACGGCAAAGAGGGAGTTAGAGAGAAAGAGAGAGGGAGGAAGGGAGGATGTGAGGGGTATGGTGCTTGGGGGTTGGAGCAACGATGAAGTCAAGTCAAGTGCGACTTGCCAACTTCTGTGCTGCGGCTGCTCGAGCTAATAAAAGCCAAAATCAATGCCAATGAGTTTGTGTGTATGTATGTGTGTGTGTATGCGATAAAATTTGGTCAACATAAGGTTCAAATACTTTTATAAGGTGCTGTTGAAATGTATTTGTTGATTGCTTGGGTTTGGTTTTTATTTGCAGCTCGTTGTGTGCTTTCTATTTGCTTTTTCTTTTTCTTTTTATTTGGCTACTAGTTTTGCTGCCTTTTTTGTGGTCAACTCGTTCGTAGCCAGGAAATTGGCAAGCACATGCACGAAACAAGGCAAAAATTGAGAACAACAACAGGGGCAAAAAAAGGTCAAAGCTAAGCTAAGAAGAAATGCTATTCCATACATGCTTTATACTCATATACGTTTTATATGGGTTAGCTCTATGTGTGTGTGTGTGTGTTTGTGGCAACAGCTTGGCTTAAACTAAACCGCTGCGCACATAAAAAGCTAGATGAACAAAAAAAACTATACAACAAACATAAATAACCACATCAATAAAGCAAAATTTTAATATAAATAACTAAAGTTTAATATTGTTCGCTGGATTTTCTCATATTACACACACATGTGTGTGTGTGCGTGTGTGTTGGGGTGTGTCATGCATTACGTTTCGGTTTATGAATTGTGTAAATTACATAATATTTGCATAATTATTATATTTGATTTGTAACAATTCAAAGAGCACATAGAAAGAAAATCACAATTTATGTTGCATACTTTTAGGCGACGATTGCAAAACGGATGCGGAAATGGCAGAAAAGCAACTGGAAGACAAGCAAAGAAAGCTGCAACACAATTAGAACTACTACAATTTACGGCTAAGGACAAGGGCTGCTCGACTTTTGGATACCCTGTAGTAGGTAAAATGCAACTATAAATATTGAACTCGCGGATACTCTGAAATATATATCAACATACTTGTAACAGAGAATACAACTTGACATTTAGATATGCGTTTTAATAATTACAGGGTGTAACGTAAGTGAATTCAACGGCAATTCAGTTGTTGTTGTTGTCGTAAAGTCATTTTGCAGCAGCAGCTGGCTGTACATTTATGCCAGGATATGCCAGGACATGCTGGCAATCAGCTCGTTTTGGCAGCTGATTTCAACTGCAACTTGTCTCCGGGAAACTCTCTCTTTCGCTTTCACCTACACAACTTTCTACAGTTATAGCCCAAATTCAACATAATGTTGATGCCGACGGAAGCCATGTCTTTTAAGTTGCAGCCTTCAACCTTAGCTTCATTTTATTTCTTTCGCTTACATTTTTCTTTCATTTGGTTGCTTTTCAGAGACATAAATAAACTTGTCACACGCAGCAGAAGCAGCGACAGATAAAAAGCCAAAAAAACTTGCTTAGCTAAGGGGGAAGGGGGAGAGAAGAACTGTGTCTCCTGTCTCCTGTCTCCTGTCTCACTTCCCCTCTAGTCGTGCTCATTAAGTGCAGAAAAACGCCTTTTCACTGTCATTGATGTCATTCACGTGCTGGCAAAAAGCGCCCCAGACATACGTAAAAAGTGCGGGAGTAGGGGCAGAGAAAGCAAAAGAAGCAAGGGAAAGAGGACGAAGAATGAGGAGCAGAAAAATTGTGGTGGCAGTCGCGACAGACATTCGAGTTTCTCGCTCATTAACCGCGCGCGTTGCTGACACGCTTGAGTTATTTTCAATTAAATGTCGATGAAAAACCCAACGACACAGTGTGTGTGAGTGTGTGTGCGTGTGAATGAGCATAAATTAAAACTCGAACATCGTTGTGCCATGGCCTCGATGACGGCACTCATAACACACTCGCCTATCCAACAATATTAAGAGCAATTGTCTTGCTGCTGAATTATTAAATGGAACATCCATACAAATGGAGGAATAATCCCAATATATGTGTTACACATATCAATCTAACATTAAAAGTACTCGTAATTGTAAAATACATAGAGCTCCCCATTCAATTTTAATGCGTAGAGTCGTTAACTTGGCTAATATTCAGTAAATTGATTGATGATTTGACTGATTTTGTTATTCAACGCTTATCTGCATTTAACATAATGATTCGCATAACTGAAGCATTCATTTGAATTACGTATTAGCTGAGTTTATTATCTATTAAATGACTGAGTGCGCCTTGGGGAATATTTATATCAGAAGCTGATGCCTTTTTTGATATTTGAATGTGCGTTTAAAACTGAATATTTAAATTTTTGTATGTATTTTATAAGAAACTTTTAACGTTATATAAATTCATAAATTCAAATTTTAACTGTAGACATTTTCAATCAATTTTATATTATCATATCATATTAATTGAAAATTAATTTCAATTAAAGTTATAACTGCGATGGAATTAAAATAATTTCTCATTTTGAATATGAGCAATGTTCAAGTTTCTTCAGACTACATTAAATTTATATAGTAGTACAAATTAAGTACAATTTTATTCAAGCTTAAATCGCGTTTAATGCACAACTTGACGTATGCGTAATATTTGAAATTGCCTTAACTTTTCATAGCATACTTGCAGGCGATTTGTTTTTTTGCCTAAGCAGAAGCCAATTATAAAAAAATTAGCTCGTTGTACTTACAGGAAATGCCACGCCCACTTGTTTGTGACTAGAGGAGGGGAGCACGCCTTTTGCATGCGCGTAATTTATTTGTAAATTTCATGTAATTTATGCAGTGCACACATACAGTTATACATACACACACGCACACACATTGATATAGATACAGAAATGCATATCCCAAGGGACTTTTGCTGTTGTGTGTAAACCAATTAAATGGACGTCGACGTGTTGTATTTTGTTGTTTGCTTTACAGTTTTGTATTTTACAGATTGTTGTTGCGCTGATTTTATGCAGTTGCCGCTTGCCGCATGAGGCATGCCACATGCCCCTTCTTCATGACTTCTGGCTGCTTTTCGCTGTTAAAAGTTCATTTTGTTTGGCATTTTACGTGCGGGGATTCTTAGATAATTTGTCCAACACACGCACACACACATTCACTTCAATTTAACGCATGAGTTCGGTTTAAGCGTAAACATAAAAAAACACGAGAGAGAAATTTGTTTCTTACGTTGATTTATGCAAAGCTGAGCATAGATAACGCGTTGCGAGTCGCCGCTTCCTGCACCCCCCAAAAACGAAAACAAAAAAAAAATTATTCTGAATGGAAGTAGAAGATTTGGAATAACCTGAAGCCTCCACTACACGTAGCTGACCATGTTGTTGGTCCTGTTGATGATGCTCCTGCTTCTGTTCTCTATTTTGTGTGGGCTTTTGTTTCGCTTTGATTGTTATCACGACGTGTTAACGGGAATTGCGGCTGCTAGTTTCGCGCTTTGTTTGTTTGTGTGCCTCTCCATGTGTGTGTGTGTGTGTGTGTGTGTGTATGATACTTGTAATGCCTTGTTGTAAGCAAACAGCACCCTCATCATCATAATCATTATCATCAACATTGCATTCAGCATGTTGCCACAGACTTTTGTTTAACATTGCCCAGCCGTTAAGTGATCTTTGTCCTGTTGGAGCTACACACACACGCACTCACACTCTCACACACACACACTTGTCAGAAGCTGTTTAGCTGGAGTGTGCTTGTACTTTCTCTAAGAGCTGCTGCCAGTTGCAGATAATGCTTCATGAGATTAAAGATTCTCCATACTTACTTCAAAAGCAATTTCGAAGTTAAGCAAAAGTTTAGAAGAGAAGTCTGCTTGACTAGGACTTACCCTGTGCACTGCTCTGAGATTCTCTAATAGCCAAATACGAGTAAGTTTCGTAACTGATCTAATTTTCAAACGGAAAGACATTTTAACCGTAAATTTTAATGGATCTACAAAATAAATGTCATTATGTATTCAAATTTAATTCATTAATTGAAAAGATCTAAATTGTAAAACTATTGATAAATAGTTAAAAATAGATAAAATATCTGTATACATATTTACAAAGTTTTAACACTATTTTAAAACATTTTTAATCAATAAAATAAATTAATAAATTTCCTAATTAATAAATTCTAAAGATAATTTCTAAAAAAAAATAAAAGCCAATTTACTTTAAAATTATTAACTCAATTATCAGAAAGTTCTTTCATTAAAATGCATATTAAGAACCTATGGAAACTAATTTTATTTATTCGCCTTTCCTTCGCCAACACAACCAACGATAAAGCTTAAAATTATTTAAAGTCTCGTTTTCTTCATTAAATTGAATAAAATGTGAAAACCCTTTGAGTGCCACTCATAAATATGTCAGTGTGTGTGTGTGTGTGGCACTTGGCAAGTGCAAAGTGCAAAGTGCGCAGCAAATGGCGGCATGAAGTGCGTTTGCGACAGCCACGAAAATTGCACTAAAGTGTAATTAAAAACGAAAACTGAAAAGCTGCGGAGCACAACAATTTATGGGCATTAAATCAATGACAATGCGTTAATTATGCAATGCATTTAATTTATAAAGAAAAGATGCATATTAAAGTGGCGTGATATTTTTAAAGGTTACACCCAAAAAATGGAATAAAAGAAAAATTATAAAATTAGAATACAATGAAAAATTCTTTAAAATATACAAAGAAAATGCTGAAAAACGAGCTGCAAATTTTGAGCAGGCACATTTGGTGCAAAAGCCACACACACATATATAAACACTAATAGCTACACACACGCATAGATATACGCATAGAGCACACTCACACACACATACACACTTACACTCACACACACACAATAGACAGCTGAGCAAAGTAGTAAAGGAAGCGCTGCTGGCGCTCGTACACATTCTGTGTAAGTAATTTGCATACCGGATCAATCTTGAAAAATTAATGGCTTCCCAGACAGATAATGGTAGACCATACACACGCACACGCACACACACACACGCGAAGGAAGCCGGGGCAACAACGACGACAACGACGACGTTGCCACCAGCAGAGTCTTCACCCAGCAGAAAGATACGAAGAGAGAGAGAGAGAGAGAGGAAGTGAGGAAGAAGAGAGGGAAGCATCAGCGAAGCGTGTTGCGTTCCAAAATGCTGAAATATTACGTATACGCAACTTCCCACTCTCTCTCTCTCTCTGTCTCTCTCTCTGCATCTGTCTCTCTCTTGCTGTGGCTTTCAACAATATTACATAGATACCACAATGCGACGCCATCGTCAACCTCGCAGACAATGTCGAGTGCCATGGCAACGTGTGACTTGCACTTGGCTTGTGGTTCCTCATTTTGTGGGCATGGGCGTGGGCGAGGGCCTTGGGTTGTCGGAAGTGAAGCGCCCATGTGTCAGAGCGGCGTTACGTTCCGTTCCGTTCCGTTCTATTCCGTTTCTTGCCCCAGCATTCCGTTCCATGCTGTTCCCCTTGCTTCCTTCCTTGCTCGTGACAGAACACTGCGTAAATCTAAATCCTTAATGGCCTCGCCATGTGATGCTATACAATAATTGCAACATTAAAACACATTAGAATTTGAAGCTGATTGCTATGAAACTATTTGAGTGCAACGCTGCTGGAAAAGTCACATAGCAGTCGGCTTTGTGAACACATCTCAGCCTCAATTGGATTCAATTTAAATAGTATTTTATTTTTAAATTTTTGCTGCATTTTTAAGCTTTTAATATTTTAAATATATTTCAATCTTAGTATAATAATAATTTCTATTGTTCTCTGATTTATTTTACTATAACTAATAACAAAACAAATACTTTATGAAACCATTTAAAAACTGACTGCTATAAAACTATAATCTCAGTCTCAGCCACATTTGGAATTTCTCTTAGCTTAGTCCTTGTTTGTATCTATTTTTTTAATTGCTGGCAATGCATTCACTCAAAGTTTATACTGGCCAAATATTTGTGATATCTCAAGTTGTTTGTTCACAATTAGCAAACAAATGAAATTGTGAATATGCATTGTCTGTGGCACTCAATTTCAGGCTCGTATTTCAAATGCAACTCTCACTCGCACACTTGCAAACTTTCGAGAAAAAAGAATAACTTTGATGCGTAGCTGCAACGTAGTCCAACTTTGGAAGCTTTAGCTTTAGGTTCCTCCCAGCGCTCAATTAACATTTCAGCCATAAATTCAACAATTCCGCCTACCTCCACTCGAACGAAGCGGAATGCACAAACAAAAACAAGAAGAAAGAAAAAGAAAACATACTAGGGATGCCTTGGTTGACCCCTCAACCTCATCCTCATCCTCAACCTCATCCCTATCCTCATCCCTGCTGCATTTGCGCAGATAACTCATCAGACTAAGCCAAACAGATTCATCTAAACTCCGCTAGCCACTTTCATTCCGAGCTCCGAGAATTGCCGCACACACAAAACTTTCCACATAAATTCTGCGCAATTTATTCATGAAAAAACGAGGAGGAGCAGAGAAGATGGAGCGAGCGAAAAAAGGCAAAGGCAAAAGGTGCGTCGCCCGGTGACTTGGACTTGGATTTGCAAACAGTTTCCCCAGTTCCCCAGTTTACAATTCGCCTCAAACAAAAAACTTTTGGCCCGAGAGTGAGAGACAGGGAGTGGGAGGGAGATAGAACATAGCTGTGACAGTGACAACGACAAGGAAAAAGTACATCAAGTTGTAGCAAGATTGATATGCGCCTTTTATATTCAGGCATTTCGTGAGCTTATAACCCGCAGATAAACAACTATAACGTAAATATGCTAATGTGTTCACAGGCTGCTCAATGCGATAAGACAGAGAGACCGAATATAAGAAATGGACATTGGTAGAGCCTCTTCAACAGCAAATTAAATGGCCAGGCAATTAGCTGCCAGTCAAGTCAGGGCAAGTCGTAAACCCGACCGAAAGTTTTCAATTTGCTGCAAGTAAAAGTTGAGCTAAAAAAAATAAAGACAGTGCGAGTATAAACTAGTCGACGGTGCTACAGTCGAGCAAACTCGACTGTCGAAGACCCCATACTTACTATGGAAAAGCAAACACTGTTAAAAATAAAATCTATATTTTTGATCAATCGTTCCTATGTCAGCTTTAAGATATAGTGGTCCGATATCAACCAAATTTAGTAAGGATGTATGAGACCATCCCATGTGCATATTCTGTCGGTTTAGCTCAGATATCTGAAACAACAAAAAAGTTTTTCATACTAAGTCTTGATTTTCGACTGATCGTTTCTATGGTAGCTATATGATAAAGTGGTCCGATCCAAAATATAAAACAAACTTGATCTGCGTACAATATAGATGAACCTACATACAAAGTTTGGAGTCTCTAGCTCTTATAGTCTTTGAGATCTAGGCGATAACATAGACGGACAGACGGACATGGCTATATCGACCGGCTGTTGATGCTGATCAAGAATATATATACTTTATGGGGTCTGCCACGCCTCCTTCTGTCTGTTACGCACATTATTTTTTGTGACAAAATTAATAGACCCCTTTACTTTTTTTACGTACGAGGTCTAAAAAAGGAAGTAGATACTTCACCTTCTTCACGCTTGTTGGATTTAATTTTATTGTGACATAACCTTTTGAGCTCAGCTGTTGCTTCAACGAGGAGATGACGCGGAGAAGACTTGGCGACTTGCCGTCTCTGTCTGTCTCTGTCTCTGTTTTTGTCTCTGTCTCTGTAGTAAAACTTCTTTTATGGCGCGCTTATCATTAATTTTATGTGAATGCGGCAACTGTGCAACATTAGCGGTAATTGGTAACAGCACTTGCCACAGACAGACTGACAGACAGAGAGAGAGAGAGATAAGCGGAGAAATCTGGCTAGACAAAGAGGCAAATAAGCGTGCGACAAAAGTCAATTTGTCACTTTTGCTGATTGCGCATACGACACGTTGGCCGTGCGTTCAATCCGACTTCAACTCAACTCGACTTCAATTCAGCTCGTTGCAAAAACAGGCGGCAATTACAAACAAGTTGCTTTTTTGCGTGGCACGTTTTAATTGAACTGCACGCAAATTGCCCATGCAAATTGCAGCTGCAACCTCGAGGCGGAAATTGCATTGCACTTGACATGTGAATGTGCTCGCATTCCTCGCATTCCTCGCATTTCTCTCCTGGCCATTGCAATGACCGTGCTGCTCATTAAGGAATTTCAATAAACGCTCAACGCTGGCATAGATCAAGCTGCCTCCACAGCCAGTTGCTGCAATTGATGCCTCTGTTTATACCTGTCTCACTCACTCTCTCTCGCTCTCCCTCTCTGCTCATGTTATTTGACGATGATTGGCGTGTGTGCGTGACGCACATTGCGGTTGCGGCTGCGCTGACTTCCATTTGCCACTGCCCCGACCCGACCATGCCCCTCTCAGCCCCTCCCTGCCCCTTTCTCCTCCTCCCCTGGCACATTTTTGGGTCATTTTGTTGCTGCTGCTGCTGCTGCTGCTGCTTTATGACAAATGCGTTTTGTCTGCCGCTGCTAATGACATCACGTGCTGCCAACTGACGCCTGTCCCTCTCCCTCTCCCTCTCCCACTCCTCTACCTCACTCTCTCACACGCTCTTGGCCCACACTTCGCGATAGATTTCGACTGTCATCAATGTGCACAGCATGGCCCATAAACAAAATACGTCAACTGTCTGTCTGTCTGTCTGTCTGTCTGACTGTGCTGTGTGCCATGTCCTGCGGCTTGTGTTTTGTGTCCTGCTTGCCACTTCTCATTCACTGTCCGTCTGTCTGTCCGTCTGTCTGTCCGTCTGTCTGTCTGCCTGCCATGTTGTTGACAGCGCTGCTCAAATGTTTGTGTAGACCTCATCACAGCACCACCTACCAATCGAACAGCATCCCCTGGGATTTTTCATTAGTTCCTGGTCAACTTCTCACTCTCTTTCTCTCCCTCCTCCTCTCTCTCTCTCTCTCTCCCTCTCTCTCTGCCTGGCTGTAACAACCTGCAAGTATTGCCAATATAAACAACATTTTTGTCAGCGAACATGTTCATAAACCAAGCAAAACTGCTTTCTTGACATTGACGAGCGCTCTTCGGTTGCCGATTTGTGTGTTTGTGTTTGTGTTGATGCTTATTTTTATGTTTGTGTTTGCTCTGCAGCTTGACATCATTCTCTTTCTATTCTTTAATGTTTAACTAAAAAGTTACACACATTTAAAATGTGATACAAAAAATATGTTGCCATTTTATTGCAAGTTGCTAAAAAAAATATATGTGTCAGAATGTTGAATTGAAATGGAGCTAAACATATTTTATAAAAACTAGGATTTTCATGCAGATTTAGTTAGTGATTGATGTCAGTAACTATATTAAAGCGTTGTGTACAAATAACTTGTTATCAATAATAAATTAATATTGCGATTTATTTCACATAAAAAAGAGAGAAAGACATTGAAGACATTTTATTATTTTATTGTATAAAATCGAGAGAAAACTGAAAAATATTTAGTGAGAGCTTATACCTTTTTCTATTTAATCTGTAATAGCTAAAAATCTGAACTTGTCCTCTTTAAAAATATTTCCAAATCGTAATGATTTTCTCTCTCCCTATAAATATTTTTCTCTTAAGTTTTCCCTCTCACCCTCTGCACAAATATATCTTTATATGTGTATACGAAATCTATTTACACACACAACGACAGCCTTTTCAATCTATCAATGCCCAATAACTCAATTTTCTATTAAAAGCCGAGCACAAATCTTGAGTTTTCGGCATTTTTGGACACTTGAGTTGAGTTGTTGCTGCTGAAAGGCAGAAATCAATTTCTTTATCGGCCTGCACTAATATGTCAAATGTATAATTCGTGTTTGGGGGAAGGGGGTGTGGATTGTGACTCTTCAAAATGTCCCTTGCACAAAGGGAAAAGGCAAACGAACAAACAAACAAACAAACAAACAAATAGATGAACGACAGCAGATTCCTGACTTTTTTGGTCATTGGGTAAAGTGAGGCAGAAATTGGGCAACTGATTGATTGCAAAAGGACCCAAGCACATATTCAACATACACACACCCAAACACACACACAAACACACATCTCTACACACACACACACACACATACTTTGAATAGAGGAGAAATTTCTTTATTCATTAGCTGCGCTTTGGCACAAATTCATTTTTAATGACTGCCTACTGCCCCATTTTGGGGCGTGGCTTTAGGCCAGCATAAAAATGGAGGAGCACGGTAAAATGGAGGCGTTTCTGCCACATTTTTCGTTTCACTTTAATCTATTTTTCATGAGTTTGTAAAGTGAAAAACTTCGCTATGCGTGCAAATAACTCATATTCATTGATATTCCTTTTGCCACATTGCCCAATTCCCCATCCCCAACTTCGCCAGCTCTTCTTTCTTCGTTTGCTTCTCTATATAATTCATAAATTTCTTGGCCAGTCAATGACTTTGGCAATATGTATTATTTTCTTTATATTTTTTTTTCTTGGATTTTGGGCTGGCGTAATTGCCACGTCCTGCACTAAATTCCTGTCTTGTCCTTAAAAATTGGCCAACGAGCGTCGCGTGCACAACTCATAAATATTTCTAGGCACTGTCAAAATAAGCAACTGAAAAAGCAGCAGCAGAGCATGCTGGACTTAATGATACTCAGTAGCCTGTGCTGAAATACTATTTGCAAAATAATATCTTACGATAAATTAGTCTCAATTTTTTCACTGTCAAAATGTCATTATGTGTACAGTGACACACAAAAGTATTGGCACAGCAAGAATTTTTACATTTAAGGCTTATTTGCGCCGTTATCGTTAATATATTGGCATCAATGGAAAGGTCTTTTAAATTCCGATTGAATGATACAAAGCTTTCCTTAGCCCATTTAGTACCCATTGAAAATTTCGAATTTATGTTATTGTCTGTTTTCCTCGATTTAAAAAAAAAAATGTTTTGATGCAAAAATATTTTTCAAACAATTCTAGAACTGACTGCAAAACAAAATTTTCAAAAATCTTTTCGCTAATAGATTATCAGGCCTGTTCCGGTTTTCACTTTCGGCAAGATTTTGCGAAAGTGAATTTCCCTCACTTGTTCCGGTTTTCACTTTCGGCAAGATTTTGCGAATTGAATTCACGTGACATTGAGCAAATGAGTTTGAATTCGGAAGGGTTAAATCGATGCTTTTGGCACGCTTAGCATAAAAATAAAGTGAAAATAAAATATTTATAAAATACTTCAATGTTTTGGGCATATTACTACATTATCAGATAAAAAAAAATATTTTATTTGATTTTTAAATAATTTTTATTTCATCATGCCCCAAAATCGATAAGACTCTAACCTAACATTTTTGTCGGATTTGCTCGACCTGTTCTGGTTTCCGCAAATATTTGTGAAAATGAATGGCAACTTTATTAGGGCTGCCCTTGTATATGAAGAAAGTAGTAAATACTTTGGTACATATTTTAAACCACAATTTAAGTGTTTTTATGTATTGCGTAAAATAAAGAATTAAATTTCTTGTTTTTTAAATGCAAGTTTGGACAAAACTGTTTGTAGTTTAATGCAAAAAAGAACTGCTTATTTATGTAAACAAACGCTGTGCAACAATTGACAACTCTGCAAACAGACATTTCCAGCACTGAAATCAACCCGCGCTTTCAAAAATACAAAAGTTATAACAAAAGTTGGTTTTACCTTTGAAAAACTTTTCGACTTATGATTAAATAAATATTTCATGAATAAATTACATAATTAATAATTATTTTAACAGGCGAAAATTCTTTTGACGCTAATGTCTGATTCGCTTAGAACATTTTCCAGCACTGTTCTGCATAAAATTACTCAACACAAAGTGGAAGGGAAATTCGGAGGGTAATTCGTAGGAAATGTTAAGAAATTTTAAGGGAAATTCGGTCAAATCTTGCGGATTGAAATTCGCAAAAAACAAGTGAAAACCGGAACAGGCCTGTATATGATTTTTTGAAAATGGCTTAAAATTCACGTATTCGTAATTTTCATACAATTGTTTTTTCACCTCATAAGTATGCCCATTTTTTATCTTATTTACAGAGTATCAAAAAAAAATTTCTTATACCTCCGACATTTTCATATACTTTTATCCGCCAACTCTCAAAAAAAATTAAAGTATTGGCGTTTCATCTTTGTGCACATTCACCGCAAGGCATTGAGTTATTTATGCACCTCCTACCCACCACCCAATCCCCTCTTATACCCCCTCTTATACCACTGAACTATGCCTGAATTGCCGGCAATGATCGTTAATCATAATCGACGCATAATATTTTGCAGTATTGAGCGGAATTCGGAACTAATTTATGTGGAAATGAGTTAATTTCCTTGAATTGTGATTTTCTGCTGATTTCATGGCGCAGCCCAAAAGTAATTACAAGTCACTTCAATCCAAACTGTTGACGGTAATAGAGATTAGGCTCTCAAGTTGTTGGCCCCGTCGTCGTTGTTGTTAATGTTGTTGTTGTTGTGCAGTTTTCTGGCTTAATTAATTATGGTTTTTGTGTTCAGGTAAGTAATTGGCCAAAAGAGGCAGTTGTCAAGGTTTGAGAAATATGTGTAGAACTTTTTCGTCATCTAACCTTGAGGAAAAAACGCAGACGGTGAAAATCTCACGATAAAAGGCAAAGAACGTGAGATATATTATTTGATAGAAAGAAATGGAAACTTGGTAATATAATCTAAATATTTTATACTAAATTGTAAAATTATTATCAATATTACATGCGATAAAATCATTTCAGAAATTGAAGCAAAAACAAAAATTAATTTAATATCATATGATTTCAAAGGACAAAAGAATACTTCAGATAATAAACAAATTAACAATATAGCAAATAAAAAAGTAATAACAAATATAATTTATAATCACAGCATTTTTTTTTTTAGGCAGTAAGTGAAAGTTTTCAGCCAGACAGAGCACACTCCACACCTCCTGGACCCACCTTACCTCCAGTGAAACTTGTTGGAGCTTTAGTCAGGCATTAGGTGTCCAATACCCAAAAGCTGTCAAAATAAAGTTTCTCAAGTTTCAGGAGCCCCCCTCAGCTTTTGATCCCTGCCCCTGTCAAACAAATCCTCAAATAAAGAAAAACGTTTGGCTAATTTACGCTGTTTGCTTGACATTTTACGTGAAATGACAGCAGCAACAACAACAACAACAACGACAGCAACATGCCCGCAACATGAGACGCTGAACGAGACACATCTTCAGCCCCCACCTCCCTCATCACTGCCCCCTTGCCACGCCCCTGGAGTGTCGCAACATTCGTCAGAGCCTTGTTCTGGTCAGCAGCTGTCAGTCAGTCACGCTCCCTGAAAGGTAGACAACATACTTTTATTTTCACATTTTTTTATTTTATCTACAACATAAGAGAAACAAAATAAATTTATAAATATAATGAAACATGAAATATGCATTCCGTGTGGGGCGTTATACAATATATTAATATGGGGCGTGACAGGAACCTCATCTAATGGCGATGTAATTACCAATTGTGTAGGAAAAGAAAGCAATGATTCTCAACGCACTTGAAGATACCCTGTTATGTAACAGATAACCGTATTAAGATTATGAAGTATTCAGCATAGTTAAATTATTAATTTACTGTTCTAGTAAAAAATGTCAGATACCCTGTTTGCTTTACGTCTGGGGTAAAATATAACTTAAATGTCTTCAAAATTTAGCTAAAATATGTAGAATACATAGTTGATCAAATTTACACTTTCCTATCAAAAGAAAGATGCTCAGGACGAAAAATATTATCGGCAAATACCCTGTATTAATTCAGGTATATGAAAATGTATCTGAGTTGTAAAAATTCAAACTATAAATATTTTTTATTTCGTCTTTACTTTATATAACAAGGTAAACCCTGCTCTATGATTTTCGTTCATATACCTGTAGAATTTTAGGTGTATAAAATAAAAATATAGCTGAGTTTTAAGAATTTAAATTTTTAAAATATATTATTTTGTCTTCACCCTATATAGCTTGGTATACCCTGCTATCCGAATTTCGTTCGTGCAGGGTATCTAAATCGAGAAAACTTCATTTTGTGGCCTTACTTTGTCGAAGCTTACGATTGACATTTGCTGCATTGGCGTTATTTCGCACCGAAATGTAATAAAAAATAAAGTTTTGTTTTTCCTACTCCCCATTCCCCCTACTTTCCCCTGCCCAGTCCATAAACACCTGTGAGCCTGGCCAATTTTCAATTGATTTTCGCCTAGCAGCTGCGTCCCTCAATTTCCCTGTGAATGCCACTGGGTAAGCAACATTTTGCTGACAGATTGTATGCCATTTTTTACCAAATACTTGCAACAGTATCGAAAAACTTTGAAATTCAAACTGAAAAGCAGCTGAAACAAGCAGCTGAAAAGCTGAAAGAATATAACGAAAATAAACAAATAAAACTCAGAAAACTTTGAGGAACTTGCCAAACTTTTGTTGCCGTGTGACATTGCCAGGACCCAGAGTTAATGCCCAATGTCCTGGGGGCAGTCAGAGCCACACTTCAAAGCAGCTGAATCCTTTTTATTTTTGCGCCTTTAACATATACTCAAATACATATATATAAATCACAGCTCGGCATAACGAAAGTAATCATAAAGCGCTGTTTTTCACATAAATTACAATAAATGTTAGCACAACAAATTGATGCGGGACAGATTTTGGTTTTCTCCCTTTTTTTTCTCTGACTAATGCCCCTCAAAATAATGATGCCTGCAGGGAATGTTTCTGGACTCTCTCACTATCTCTTTCTCGCTCTCTCTCGCTCGCTCACTCACTCGCTCTCCATGGGGTGTTGTGACACATTCTGTGTCCAGCATCCTGCGGCGCGATTTGTCCTGCATATTAAGTTCACTGCGGGGTGTACACTCGTTATGAGAATTTTATCATTTAAATGACCACAAAATACACACACGTGTAACCTCAGATAATTCTGAATTCTAAGCTGACTTTTATGGATTACCTTAAGTAGCAGGAATCATAAACTAGACTTGTCTAAACTTATGGATAAAATATTAAGTTATTTTTTAAATTTTTATAATATACAAAGCAAATTCAAATAATTTATTAAGTAAGAAAAATATACATGAAAATTAACTAGTTAATTTAAATTATATAAAATATGAAGTGCGTTGATTTTTAAGCATCTCAGAATGAAAAAAAAATAATAAATCTTTTTGACACAATTTCTAAATAAATCATAATATATAGTACAATAAGTAACTAATAATAAAAATATATAAATACAAAAATAATTTAAATTTAAGAGACCTATAAAACAGTTACAAGACACATAATAATCCTATAATAAAGGAGCTTAACTTTCTTGGACAAGACGAATGCTTGTAAATTTCAAACAAGTTCAGCCTTAAATAAGCCCTAAAAAGTAGGCAATACCAATTGTCAGCCATTTACTTAGGCAAATTTAAACAAAACACGAAACTAAGACTACGCGAAACACTTATTTGATTTAACATAAAGTGTAGAGGAGTTTCCACACTCTGCCCTTATAATTTAGTTGCCCCAGGGCGTGGCATACCACCATCGTCAATGCCATCGCCCACAACTCTCGCCCTCTCCCCTCTCTCGCAAGTGCCACTTTACTTTGTAATTTATGCAGTTGAATGAAAAGCGTTTCTAACAACATTTAATTAAGTTGAGAGGCGGGGCACAGCAGGCGTTACAGACTAAATTCAAAGTTAAACTTACGAATTAAACAACACAAAAAAAAGAAACGATCTGAAAATAAAGAACATTGTCGCAGCCTTAGGTATTTGGCGCTTCATTTAAATGGCAGCCTCTTTGGCCAAGTCATTTAAAGGCGTTGCTTGCTCTCATGCGCCCCTCAGAGCAAACATTTCAAATACCTGACCCCCCTGCCTTGATACTCAGTCCGCCTTCCCTGGGGAAAGTGCGTGAGTTAACAGAGGGCATAAAAAATTGGGTCGTCTTCGTTTGCTTTTAATGTCTTTTGCCTGCCAGTTTTTTTTTTGTGTCCTGTTATCAGCGGCAGCATTTCGAAATCTGCACGGCGGCCAAAAAGTTCACTGATAACAGCAACAAAAGCCTAGCAAAAAGCAGCGACGCCAGCAGCGGCAGCGGCAGCAGCAGCGGCAGCAGCGCAGCAACTAATAGGCAACGCATTGGCTCAGCCGCTCTCTAATCTCTGCCCGTAGTATGTAAGTGAGTGAGTAAGTGTGTGTGCTTGTGTGTGTGTGTGTGTGTGTGGGAGTATGTCGCTGTGTAAGTAGGGCTAGAATATGTGGAGCAAGTTGCGCTTTGTGTGTCCATTCGGAAATGTGCTGCCTCTGTCTCTGCCTCTGCCTCTGCTGCCGACGGAGATGACGACGACGACGACGATGACGTCGTGACGATGTCTGTGCGTCGGAATTTCGCGGCTTCTGTTTTAGTTTAATGCTGTTGTTGTTATTGCGCTCACGCATGCGCTTTGCCAAGCAGAGAGAAAGTACCTCTCAACACACTGAGAGCACGTTTGTTCCCTTTCCAAAGCATTCCTCTTCCCCACTGCTGTTAAGCTAACAGTCTTGACTTAACACCCACTGTTAACTTGCAGTTTGTATTTAAAATAAGATTAAATTGATATAATAAAGGATAGGGATGGAAACTTACATAAAAACTTCTCAAAAATGAAATATAAGAAAATAAATCAAATAAGTATTTAAATAGTGCACAAAAACAATCCTTCAAAATCCGTTTCTCTGATACTAGATCAATCTAAAGTCAGAAAATGGAATCTACAATTTTTATAATTGCCAAAAGTTAAAATTTATCCCTTTGAAAAAAAGAGACGCTAGGAAAATCTTAAGATTTGCAATAGATCTTCTCATAATCTTCACAAGGAAAGGCTCTATAAGATTAAATTGACAGTTGAATTTATACTTTTTATTTCCTAAATTATTAACATTAAGTTAACATTAAGTATGTCAATTAAATCATTAAACGCCTTTCCTTGTGAAAATTATGAGAAGATCAATTAAAAATCTTAAGATTTCCTTAGCGTCTCATCTTCCTCACACATTCAATTGACACAATTATCATAATAATAAATTTCCCTTAGATATTGGCCCACATATTCTAATCACTGCAATTCCTATAGAGTTCAAAAACACACACAGAGTGTTTCAATTCCACACGTTCCAAGCTGCGAGTCGTATCAATAGCAGCGCTCCTGCTAATTGTGACCATGGGCTGCTTTTTCTTCAGCTTCAGCTTCAGTTTCTACTGCTGTTTCTATTGCTGCTGCTGTTGCTGCAACAATTTTACACCCATGCAACACGACAACAACAAGAACTTCGGCACAAAATGCCGATGCGCTACGCAAATTGCAGGCTACACCAAGAAATAGTTCGTGGCCCGATTGCCAGCACAGTGTGTGAGACTCACAATTTACCATCAACTTGTTCGTCCTTTGTCCTGCGTCCTTCGGCTCTCACCCACTCGCTCAGGTTGCACGCTCTCGTTGCCGAGATTTCATCGTGTTCATCGTGTGTGCGAGTCGCCAATTTGGCTCGTACTTTTCGCTGCTGCTGCGACGCCGATGTCGACGCCGACGCCGACGTCAACTGATGTCTGACTGACTGAGGAGCGACTGTTGGTGCCTGGTGATGTTTTTGGTCCTTTCGCAATGGCTCGTTCAGTCGTCGTTGCGTGTTGTAGGTGGTCTGGTCTGCTCTGCTCTGCGCTGTTTCCCCAGTTTTTTCTGCTACTGCTGCTGCTGCCACTGGTGATTGTGATGCCACCGTTGCTGCCACATCTTCGACCGACGACGACTCCCCCAAACTTCAGTTTCAATTGCCGCACGCGACGCGACGCGTTCAGTCTTCGTTTCAGTGTGTTACGTGGTGCAACAAAGTGACGCGTAAAATTTCACCAACAACATTTTTGAGCTTCAAGTTTTAGAGTTACAGTTTGAGTTAAAGTTAGAGTTAGAGTTAGAGCTGAAGAGTTGAAGTGTTGAAGAGACAATTCCCCGGCAATTGGCCTCGTTAGCCAAAGACTTGTCTGGCTTGCCAGACTTCCCATCGACGTCATCATAAACAGCAGCAACATCAACTGGCGTCAGGTGTCAAGTACCCAGCATGTGTGTCAATTAAAATGTCTCAGCTCAGTGAGTTGCGTGCGTGACTGTGCTTAATTTTCCACCTTCAACACCACACGCACCACACGGCGTATGTGCAACGTGCTCAACAGCACTGACAAAACAAACAAAAAAATTAAAAACAAAAACTAACTATTAATTAAAAATACGCAGCACAAGAACGTTTAACAATTTCAACAAATATCACAAAAAATTATATTGTAAAAAAAGCTATCCACAAAATGCACCGAAAACCAAAAAATGTTGCGGTAAGTTTGAGGCAATTGCACAAATCGCATTGAAATATTGCTTATTAGCTGTTAGCTCCATAAACAATTTTAGCAGCTGCGGTTTATCATCCTGCCCCCCCCCTGAAAATTGCATTTTAATTAATTACGTTTGCTCTGCGGCTCAACGCATTCTAATTTTCGCATTCTCATTATCATGCGATTATTGAATTTATTTTGCATTTTCTATTTTTGGAGCGTGCGAGACTTGTTTAATGATTTGCAAATTGCATTTCGCTTTGCTGCGGCTGTCATTTGGTCGAAATCACTTCAGAATTTCGTTTCTAGCTCAACAACCAACAGTGTGTGTGTGTGGCTAAAAGTAATATTATTATTATTAGTTATAATTGTATGTAGATTATGGCTCTTGGCTTTTCAGCACTAATTCAGATAAATGCAATTATAAAATTCATTGAAGTGGTGCTTGAGGTTTGGATGAAGCGTGTTAAATAATGCAAATGTTTAACATTTACAATTATAATTTGCAATTGCATAAATGTTGGCTGAGATTAATCTGTGTTTGCCATTCCTCGTTCTTAACCGCGAGAATGAATGTACAGGAATTTTATGGCAAACAAAAGGATTCTCCTTTGATCTCAGTTCATATTTGATATGCTGTTTGTTAAAAATTAATGAATAATTGTAATATAATTAAATTATAAATATTATTAAAATATATTTTGACGTAAAATGTATAGAAATTACTGTCAATTTGTAAATTATATCTGAGATACGGTTTATACATATGTGCATTGAAAAAACGGCCCTTAGAATGTTATGGGAAACTTCATCTCTTTTTTCAAAACATAATATACAATATTGCATTTACAATTTCAATGTATTTAATTTCTATCTATACATTTTTTTTTATTAATTTATGTATATTAAAAAGCCTGACATTAATAAAATAAATTAAAATATATCTTATTACATATCAATAGTCAAATTTGATATTAAAAATTTTAAATTTAATTCATAAGTAATACAATATCTTCAACATATATTTTTTGTATTTTATGATTATATTTCTAAACTATAACTTTAGCTGTGAATTTGATTGGACTCTCGCTAGCTTATATTCTGTAAATATCTCAAGATATTTACTTTTTTCTTTCCCTATGAATTGCTGCTTTTCTCAGAAAGTCTCTTAAAGCCCTTGAAGTTTAATGGGCAACCAACTTCAGGCAAGTCTCAAGCAGCCAATTGCCAGGCAATGCATTTGAAATGCTTTTGAGGAAAGCAGCTTTTCACTTGGCTGCACGCGAAACAAATTTCATTAGGCTGCAAATAAATCAGCTTTCGAGGTAGGTAATAAAAATGAGCAGACACAAAGTAATACATATGTACATATGTGTGTATGTGTGTATGACAACACATTACGTATACGCCAGGTGTGACAAATGTGCCAAAGTGCTGGTACGAAAGAGAATTCGTACCGTGTGCGTTGTTTATGCATATAAATTGTCTTGTCTCATGTTCATTTCGTTGTTTCGTTTTACTTCCTTCTCATTTATATTATCTGCTCTACTTTTCTGTTTTTTTGTATGTGTGTAATCAGTTTGGATCTGAAGCAGCTGCTGCCTCTGTCCCTCAATTTAATTATAAAAATCAACGCCATTAAATATTAGCGCAAAGTAGCAGCAGTTGTAAATGCTGTACATTCCTTTAGCTCTGGCATTTCTTCCTTGTCTGTCTGTCTGTCTGTCTGTCTGTCAGTCTTGTTGTCTTGTTGTTACATAGAAAATTAGATGGCAGTGAGCCTTGGTAAACGCGTGTGTTGAAATGTAAATAAAACAAAAGCCGAGAGACGTTTGAAAAAGCGAAAGCTGATGACAAAGCACGCTACACACAGCAGGCAGACAGACAGACAGACAGAAACATCCTCACACCCACACAGAGAGACAAAGGCATGCATGTAAAATAATAAAAAGCGACATTTACGACATAACATGGCAGCATATTACAGTCATATTACAGAAACAGAGATACAGGAGAATGCCAAGACTCGAGACTGCAAAGTTGGGAGCCGAGAATGTGAATGTGAATGTGGCACACACTGCGTATACGCATTACAATGTTTCGCACTGATTCCCCGACTGTGTGTGTGTGTGTGTGTGAGTGTGTTGCCATGCAAATGTACACAAAGTAATTATATGCACATGTGTGTGTAAGTATCTGTGTCTGTGTCTGCCTTTTGTTGTACTACAACTCAAATAAATGCCGAAGCAGCGACGACTGCCAGGCAACTCGCAACTTTTCTTTTTTTAAACAAACAACAACAACATCTACAACAACATTGTATCTTATTAACAAAACAACTTTGTACGCTACTCACACACATTGTTCGGTGCTGGAATTTGTGCTGAGATACTTTTCAACAACAACGAGAACGAGAATGAGAACGAGAACAGCCAACATTAAATGACCGAAAAGTTTTCATTTTTGCAGCATACGCAATGAATTTTCATTTAATTAGCCAGCGCCTCATCAGCTGCACCCTTAACTTCCAACCCCCAACCAAGGAAGTTAACTCATCCCTTTGATGGTTACGCGAACATCTCCGATAACAACACGGTAGGAATAAAATTTCAAAAAAAAAAAAAATGGGAAGGAAGGAAACCATTTTGCTTTATTGTTTGCTCTGTGATGATGCGCCCTTTATTGCCAAAGGAGTTGGGGGTTGGGAATATGGAACAGGGAGTTGGGCAAACACTTTCAAATGATTTCATTTTGCGTGAAAAACCGCACACAGGATATGCAGACGAAGAAGAAGAACACGAAGTTGGCCGAGCCAAAAGCTGACCAATTTGTAGCCCCTTTTTCAGTGCTCTCCACTTCTAAGACAGACAGAGAGGTCCTGCACATCCTGCCCGACATGGAAACCAATTAATTTTAAATTGTCTGAGAGCTGAGCAAACCCAACAAAACCAACAATACCAAAAAAAGAAAAAGAAAAAGAAAAACTCTTTGTTGCAATACCTTCGTGTGCCTTTCTCCCTCTGCTTTTCAAATAAGTATATTTAGCCCGGCTCTGTTTTTTGGCCTTGCTTCATGGCATGTCCAATTTGTCCCAGAGCAGACAAGGTGTTGATAACGAAAGGGTTTTTACCATCTATTTTCGAGCCTAATTGAAGCCTCCCCCGGGGCCAAAAACCACACACAAAAGGTCACCAAAAGTCCAAAAATGCTCAAGAAATTTTTGTGTCCAACTTTGCCATCCCCACTTTGGCCAACTGGAAAGAACAGAAAAAGCAGAGAGTCCACCTTTTCAGTAGCAAATTTTCACACATGATTTTTATATAGGCCAATTTGCACACATTATAAGTTTTCTGTCCAGTTTTTCTTTCCCATTTTGTTGTTGTTTGAAAAGTGGCATGCCCCAAAGGTAAACTGTGGCCAAAGTTAGCTGGCCACAATTTGGCTCTTTGTTTAGAGACAAGTTTTCTGTCGAATTACTTTTCGGCACTTCCAAAAGATACACACAACTTGTGTGGACATTTGTCAGCTTCCAATTGACTGTTGAAATATCTTTCTCTTGGCTTTACAAAATAAAATATAAATGTTAAACTATTAAAAATTAATTATTATAAAATAATCGAACTTTTTGGACTATTTGAATATAAACAAATATAAATAAAGCTCCAGATGGCTCCAGTGCTGATTTTCCACTCTATATGTATTTTCAATTGACACTGGGAACAAAAAAAGTACAGTCAGCACTGATCTGAATTATTTAAAAAAATTTTGTGAAATAGAAAATTTGTTTCATATTATTACTAAGTTACAATTAACCTATGATAATATGAGGGCAGAAAGATACTATAAAAATTCTAAAGATTCATTATAATAAAATTGGTATAAAATAAACAACACTCAACAAACAAATTTAAATTAGTAAAACAAAGTAAATAAAAACATTCATAAATAACATTTATTTATTCATTTATATATTTATTTATTTATTTGTTTATTTATTTAATTATTTATTTATTTTTTTATTTATTTATTTATTTATTTTTTTATTTACTTATTTATTTATTTATTTACTTACTTATTTTTTTATTTATTTATTTATTTATTTATTTATTTATTTATTTATTTATTTATGTATTTATTTTTTTATTTTTTTATTTTTTTATTTATTTATTTATTTATTTATTTATTTATTTATTTATTTATTTATTATTTATTTATTTATTTACTTATTTCTAAGCATTCCTAACGCTACAGCATTTCTGCTTTAATTTAATTAAATTATTTTTGATAATATCGGAATGTAAAACAGTTTCACTTTATGATAATGAATAGTTTTAAAAACAAAAACAAATGCATTAACATTTGCTGTAATATTCGCATCTTTTTGACAACTCAAGCCAAATGTTAAGTACGGGTATTTCACAATCGAGTCCAAGTCAGAGCTTCTTGAATTTTCTCCGCTGAAGCACAGCATAAATACACATATATCGTAGTTTCTATTATGCCAAAAACAATTTAGAAAACAATCTCTTTAGTGCCAGTGCGAGTTGTGAGTGCTGAAGTGAAGTCCTTAGCAAAAGCCGCCCATCAACTAACTACATACCATAGTTGTCAGGCTGGACGAGAGCGGGGAACGGGAACAGGAAACGGGAAGAGTGACAATGGTCGTAAATGACGCCTTATGTGTTTGTGCTTCAGCTGGAAATCCTTTTATGTTATCAACGCTTACGTAGCCCGTAATTATTTGCTACTTTTGGTTGCCTTTTGCTTGTGTAAATTAAAGCGGGCTAAAGTCCAGAGAGACTCGGGGAATAGACAGAGACAGAGAAGGGAGCAGGAAAGGATCAGAGACGGACTAACAACAAGGCAAACCACCAGCACCACCCAAAATGGAGGCCACCCCCTCAGTTACAGCTCGTAACGTAACGTATGTTAATACAAACGTTTTGCTTATTTCCACTTTGTGTGTGTGCGTGTGTGTCTGTGTGCGTGAGTGTGTGTGTGTTTGTGTGGGAGCTGCCAAAGCTGGCCAAAAGCATCCACTTCCTGTTTGTCTAATGTCTTTATATGTGGCTGCCATTTATTTTGTGCGCCAGTTGAAGCCAAAAAGGACGAGACTCCCCTTCAGCTCCTGTTTCTCCTTTCCCCTTTTCACTCTCTTTCTCTCTCTCTGCTTAACCACAAGACCATAAAATTAAACTAGTGCATAATTAAACACTCGCAATTAGGCGTAATTTACTTTGTCTGTGTGTGTTTGTATCTGGGGGTTGCCTCAGAGAGTTTTCCCTCCTCTCTCTCTCTCTCTCTCTCTCTCTGCCGTCTAACCTCATTTTGCCTTGTCTCATATTTTCGCAACATTAGTTTTTAATTAAAAATTTTCATCACATGCACAAGTCACTAAGCAAGCTGCCTGCCACTTGCCACTTGCCACTTGCCTCTTCTGTCACTCTTGCCACTTGCGAGTCCTTTAATTGTTTTTGTGCGCGTTCAATTTAGTTGCCAATGTGGCAGCTTTCTATCTCTCTCGCTCTCTTTTGATTCCTTGTGCCACTCTCGATTGCAATCTGGAGCAAAACTTTGCCACAAAGTCGGCAGGCTTAGCAAAAACTGCGGCAAGTTAAGTTACTTAAGCAACAACATCAAGAAGCCGTAGAAGATGAAAATAAATAACCAAGAGCTGCAAAATTCATTGTAAACATTGCCAAGTTGTAATAATTAATCCGTCGGATTTGCAAACACACAACTGACGCATAAATTTCCAGCGTCCAAGAAGCGGCGGTTTCATTACTCAAAACAAGTCAAGAACAAGTCGGAGGGACTGAGTTGGCTCGGGCCCCAAAAGCGCCATTGTTGTTACAGTTGTTCAGGATTCTGTGGCTGGGCAATTTTTTATGCTGCTGCCAAGTTGCATGCCACAAGAGCAAACAACAGAGAACAGAGAACAGCGAACAGAGAACAGCGAATGCAGTCGCGATAAGAAGACGGCTGGCAACTCTGTCTTGCCACAATCTAATTGTACTTAGGATGCGGCAAGCAACTGACTGACTGACTGACTGACTGACTGACTGACTGACTGACTGACTGACTGACTGACTGACACTCATTCCATTAGCATTTTGCAGTGACTGCAAATTGAAAGAGTTTCTGTTCCTGTTGTTGAAGGCGATACGGCATTGGCCAAGTCAAATATTTATGTGGCTGGTCAGGATTGCGGATACGGAATACGGCTGAGAAATCGCTGAGGATTCGCTGTCTCAGCAATTGCAAGTAAATTAATTAATGAAAATAGTTAGCATAAAATGAAAATCCCCTCAAGCAATGGATAGAAGACAGCAATAACAACTCAAAGTGGCCTAAAACGCATTTAATCTGCTTTTGCTGAGATTTCTCAGCTGGCAAATGAAAATTGAAATACAAATGGAAATGGAAGTGGAAATGAAAGCTTTCAGAGTGCTGTCAGTTATTTGAGCAGCTTCGTGTGAGATTTGCATAGTTAAATTCACAACTCAACAAATTGTTCTATTATTATTTGTAATTTTGCTTTTAATTGACAGCTGACAAGTTGATTATGCAACTAATTGGTGAGAGGCAACTAATTGAGATTAATGAGTCAACTACTTATTTGTGATAACTGAACGCACTGATGACCCAGTTTAAGGGTGCAAATATTTATGTGAAGAGTTTTAATGAAGATGTTTTTGGGTTATGGAATGACAAGATATTTAACAGAAAAGTGTGAGAAAGAAGAAAAGATTTTGAATTAGTTATGAACAATATTAATTGGGGAATTATTAAGTTGTGCAAATAATTCAAAAGCTGTTGTTGACTAAAGAGATTGTTGATAAGAAATCTGAATCTGTATTCTTCGTATTTAGTTAGCTTTCTCAAGTATCATTTTTGCCTCAATTATAAGCAACTTTAGATTAAATATAATTAGTTTTGTTGTTCATCCTATATATTCTATTATGTTTCATATTTCATATCACTTTATTTCTATTCTTTTCTAATTATAATCAGGAGTATAAGCAATTGCTTTCAATTAGGGTATTCAGAAACTATGATATTTGTGTTATGTGGCAAAGTGATAACACTGTAGCTAGTGAGTGACCTTTTTAAGTTTCTGTTGTCGTATTTATGATAAATCCCCAGTTCAATGAGTTTAATTTCAATGAACAGCTGTTTTGTATAAAGCAAGCATTCTCATTATTTCGTTTACGCTCATGCGTTTGGTGTCACCGTCTTCTACTCTTGTCTTTTTTAATGCTTTTGCCACTGTAAAAAATCCATTTTAATAATTTAAAATAATTTGCATCTCTATATTTAAATTTTAAATTTGTGGGATTCGAACCCTAGTTATTTAACTGAAAATTCGAATTCTGACAGGTCGGCGACTCTAGCCGTAGAGCCACAGGACCAAGAAAAATGATTTACTTTTACAAGCAATAACTATACCAACCTCAGTGTGACCTTATTTCGTTAGATACTTTTAACAGTCTGGCAACATTTCTCCTTTTGAAATTTTGTCTCAATACGACGAATTTTGTATACATACCCCAGGGCATGTTTGGTGTGATATACTTTTTTCTTTGTGTTTGTTGTCATTACAACATATAACACTTTGCCACATAACACAAATATTAGAGTTTCTGAATACCCTAAATGTTTCTAAGCCTTTTACTTAACTCAAGAAATATCTAAATATTATATAGAATATATTTCGCTTTAATATAAGAAACTTGTTTTATTTTATGCCACGTTATAAATATATGTATTTGGGTTACGGTTTATAGAGACAGCACTATCTTTTCTATATCTTTACAAATTCACACACGCACACAATTTTCAATTAAAATGGCAGCACAACATTAACAACAACAAGCAGATGAAGAGGCATTATAATAACAACAAAAACAGCAATAATAATAATAAATTTACCAAGGGCAAAAGCAAAAATATATTTGGGTCGCCATTAGAGCCATCTATCAAAGTGTGCGCTTATCAGGATTGCCACAACAACAGCAACAACAGCGAGACAGAGATAGAGACAGAGATAGAGCCACGCCCCGTCTGACCGTCTAAAATATAGCCAAGAACGGCTTCAACAATTTACCGCATTTCACAGTTATTTTCGTGTTAAAATCAAATATATTTTTGTGGCTCAGAGCCAAACCTAAGGAATGTAAATATTGGCATAAACATTTAAAAGGCAACAAGACTCGACTTGGCCAGAAGAGAGGCAGAGGCAGAAGCAACTGCTGCCCAGTCAGACACGAACATCGTCAATGTTAAAAGTAGCCTTAAAACAGGATTTGTTGGCTGTCCGTGTCGAGCATATTGAACACACCCAAAAAACAACAGCAACAACAACAAAAAGAAAAAGAAAATCAGAAACTGAAGCGAATTTATAAGCATCGTCGCTAATAATCAAGAGGTCGCCCCCAATCGCCGAGTCTGACCTGGGCCAGAATCACCTGGCCATATAGCAGGAATCAACGTGGCCTTAGGGGCAGCAGTAGAAAGAGGAAGAGGGCGGCAGGAAAAGCTGAAACCTAATTTTTCGTATTTTCTCGTTTTATTTTTTTTTTTTTTTATTCGGCTGCCTTTTGTTTTTAACCTTTAGAAAATGTCGTTCAGGCTGTCGCTCTAGGCCAAAAGCTCGAAACGGGACAGTTGGGCCAAGGCTTAGGGGTCACTTGGGGTTGGCCAGCAACATGGCAGTGCGAGGGGAGAGGGGCGTAGGAGGAGGGAAGCTTTTCCCATAATAAATCACATAAATATGCAACGCGAGCGCTGAACGAAAATGGAAAAATATTTGGCTAAGCAGCGAGTGACGTGGATTTGTGCCATGGATTTCACGTTGATGCCACAGGCAGTGCCACAGTGTGGCAACATCAGGAGGCAACCGAAAGTGTGTCTGTATCTGTATCTGAAACCAAATACAAACCCAAAACCCAAACCAAAATCGCCTGGAATGAAACGTGTTCAGCTGCCGGCTGCTGGCTCAAAACGGGATTAGCTTTTAATGCTTTTCGGTTATGTTATTTACAAATGGCTTTTCAAATGATTGCCATATCTCCTGCTCCCTTCCTCCCTATCTCTCTCTCTGTATCTCTGTCTCTCTTTACAGGTTGCTTAAATTTAATATATTTGCAAAGTAGTTGCCATTAATCAAATCTGTTTTGTTAGTTTGCCATTTGTTTGCTCTGTTTTTCTGAACTGCTGCTGTCATTTCATTTGATTTGTTAATACGAGAATGCTCAACAATTTAATTCTAATAATAACTTTGAAAGCTCAGAGCTTGAGCTGGGTCTGACAGTTAAATTCAAATTTAGTTGTGTTTTTGCAGCAGGTTAACTACTAATTATGCACACGTTTTATCTATGTATATCTTTTCCAAGAATCTCTCTTGATAAAAGTTATTTCTTTCTACTCTTCTAAACAGGCATTTCTCTTTATCGTTAACTAACTATACTTATTACTTTTAGTTCGCTGTGTTTTATTTCTTTAATATACTTTTCTTTCCAAGTAGTTAGTTTCGAGTGTTCTCCGCTCACTATAAAAGCTTCTATATTATCATGTTTAACTAGTCTAACAAATTAACTAGTTATTAATATCATTTTGGTCTGATTGGGCTTTTCTGGGTTTTCCCCAATCCTAGCAACAAATGTGTGGCCAGTTTTATTTTCTCTTTCATTTTAGATACCCCAGAGCGTTTAATTTTAATTTAATTTTTAAATTTGAATATATACAGTTTGTCAAGTAATTGTTTGCAAAGCCTTAAAAATGTAATATTTCGACTTTAAATAAGAAAATAATAGCTTATTATATATATTTGGAAAGGTCATTTAATTTTCGTTCAAATGATGCAAAAATTTCCTTAACCCATTAAGTACACATTATAATATTCGAATTTTAAAAAAGGTCTACTTTTTCAACTTTTTTCCTCGATTTTTTCTAAAAAATGTTGGGATGCAAAAAAATTCTGGAAACAATTCTAAGAGTAACTGCAAAAAAAAATTTTCAAAAATATTTTTGCTAGTATTTTTTAGAATTTTTTGAAAACTGAAAAAAAGGCACTTTTTGCATGAAAATGAGGAAAAATGGGTTAAAATGGTCATTTTTAGGATTTTCAAACAATTTTAAAAAATACTAGCAAAAATATTTTTGAAAATTTTTTTTTGCAGTTACTCTTAGAATTGTTTCCAGAATTTTTTTGCATCCCAACATTTTTTAGAAAAAATCGAGGAAAAAAGTTGAAAAAGTAGACCTTTTTTAAAATTCGAATATTATAATGTGTACTTAATGGGTTAAGGAAATTTTTGCATCATTTGAACGAAAATTAAATGACCTTTCCAAATATATATAATAAGCTATTATTTTCTTATTTAAAGTCGAAATATTACATTTTTAAGGCTTTGCAAACAATTACTTGACAAACTGTATGTACATACATACATATAACATATAATATTATATTTAATAAATTAAATAAATAAATAAATATTACCTACCATATTTCTAAGCTGCCCAACCTTTGATTTTATACACCAATCTATACCTATCAGTGTATTAATTGTTAATTTCCTCTGCTTTATTTCTACTTTTTCTTCTCATTAAGCTGTTAGCTTATGTACAAAGCTTACCTTATAAAGTTTACTATCTCATATCAACAGTCTTTTTCTATTTCTCAACACATTCGCTTTAAATTCAAACCCACTTTTTTGTGTATAATTGCGCTGCAATTGCTCGTCACATTGTCTCTATATATAGAGAGAAGAGAGATGTTGTTATTCTCTGCTGGCATTTGAAACGTGCTCGAAACGCGTTCTGCTGACATTCTCCTGCCCTCCTGCCCTCTCTACTTCTCTTGACCCCTCAGTGTCCGGTGTCATATAGAGAATTGCAATGGTATTCAAATAAAATGCCAACGGGCTGAGCTCTATCTGTCTCTCTCTGTCTCTATCTCTCTCTCTCTATCTGTTGCCATTCCTGTTGATGTCTTCATGACTGTCTATCTGTCCTTTTGGCCTGGCCGTGTTGCAACGTTCTGGCAACGCTTCAGCTGTCAGTCAAGCACTCAACGCGACACAACGCAAGATTCATAATTGTTGCACACAAAAATGCATTGCATTGCATTGCTGTCAGTTGTAGTTGTTGTTATAGCTGTGACACACTCACACACACACACACACACACACACGCACACTCATTTACAGTGTTATTCCCTTGGTAAAACCCATTTCCATTTCCATTCCCATGGCCATTTGCCATAACTTTAATACATTGTAATTATGTCAACTCATCTCTCGCTCTCTCCCTCTCACACTCTCTCTCTCTCTCTGTCTATCTCTCTTTATCTCTTTGGCAGTTGCTGCTGTTGCCGTGTTTGCTTCATCAGCAGCAACAGCCACAGCAACAGCAGCAACATCACGTTACGTATACGCAATTTATACAATTCACAATCTGTGCTTCAGCAGCAACACTCGCCTCACTTAACGGCTTAATATATTGTTACGGCATCTGGCAATGCATAATTTACCCCAACCACCGCTCCCACACATCCACACACATGCACACACATGCACACACACTCACTCTTGGCCAGATATATTTATAAAGAAATGACAACAATGCCAAAGGCAAAACCAATTCAATTTTGAGTCCCCTCTTTCACACACATACACAAATGCATTCTCATAGACAGTAAAATATTTATTAAAGTTATCAGTTGCCTATGTGTGTGCGTGTGTGTGTATTAGTAGTCTGTAATTTAATTACAAACTTTGCACCATTAATTTAAAAACTTTGCCCAAACTGCGCGCAGCTGCAAAAGAGCTCGACACTTGCCATGTGCCACAGACCGACAGGACGACAGGACGACAGGACAAACCAGGATCTAGGATAGGTAACGACCACAACTGGCCCAACTGTCAGTTGCAACTGCATACACTGATAGGGGCGTGGCAGCCTCCTTTCTCCACCCCATCCCCATCTAGTTTATGCGACATGCGTGCAACATATTGAAAAAGGCAACGCGTCGACTTTTTAGCCATTTATCAAGCAGCTGCAACAACTGCGCGGCAACTTTCGTAATTAGATGAAGTGGACACAAGTTATGAGTATTTGTGCGGCAGCTGTGGCATGTAATGTTGCATCTCATAAACCACAGCACAAATAATGAAAAGTATAAACTCTGACTGCACTTTGCATAATGAATGTGTCCGGTATTTTAAGTCATTTTTTTTGAGTTCATATATGTATTGTAGTATAGATTTAGATATATAAGAGATTGAATGAAATGAATTTAAGGTCAATGGAACAAAAGACCATGCCACAAGAATTTTTACAGAATGTTTTTTAAACTAATTTAATTACTCATACTTATATCTAATAAAAATAATTATTTTCTTAGATTGTTATATTTGTATGCTTTTGTTCTAAGCGAAATATTTATGTATTGTAAATAGTACTTTACTAATCTTTACTACTTTAAAATAATTTTAAGATTATTCTGAGTGATCTTTTTTCAGATCTTGATCAATTTCCAAAAATATATATTGAATCTACTGTAAGAATCGCAAATGTTAAATTGATTCAAAGCTCGCATGTCATTTTGTCTGCACCCAAAAAGTACTTCATTATTTATTTAAAGACTCAACTCTTTACATAAATACAGCGTTTATATTTTTTAGCTTAAATAATTTCAAAGTCATGCATAAAGATTACTTAAAATAGTTGGAAATATCATACATAGTATATGCTCAAGTGCTGCTTTCAGAAAGAATTTCAGCAGCGAGTGTCTGGCAATTTTTCATGTGGCAACATTTAGGAGCATTTTTCATAATTCATGACAAGCGCTGCGAAAATCCAAAACGAATGTCAGCTTAAAAAAAGCCAACGAAATGCCGTAAAATATGCAATGTCAACAGCAACAACAACAATGGGAATGGGAGTGGGAAAAAGTGTTGTAAGAAAAGCAAAAGACAGCTCAAGCTAAATGACAAGCGCTGTGAATAGCTGCCACTGGGAGTGCATTTTCTTCTTATCAAGAGAGGCTGCAAGCAGCAACAGCAACAACAACAACAGCAGCAGCAGCAGCAGCAGCAGGTGGAAAGTTGTAGATGTGGCAACAGCATCCATCAAGGGGCAGATTCACCTGAGCAGCTGCAGTTCACCTGAGCGCACAATATTAATGGAGTCTCACTCTCTCTCTGTCTTTCAGTCTCCTGACTATAATCTAGTTTTTTTTTCGGTGCTCACATTTTCCATTTTTTTTTCTTTTTTGAATATGTTAGTTCTCAAATATATGTAAGTACATTAAAGCTGCACATTCTTTTTTTGGGCGCTAGGCAAATTTCATTAGAAGTTCAGCCAAGCCACTCAGCTTGATGAAGTTGGCACTCAGTGAGTCAGTCAGTCAGTCCGTGAGTGAGTCAGTCTCTGAGAGATGAGATCCCATCGCCTGCTTCCATAATTCCTGCCAATTGCATTTGCTTGGCGGGTCTTATCTGCTCGCCTGCTTTCTCCTCGACTTCCTCCTTCTCATCTCTTTGCTTATCAGCGGCATCGACATCGACATTGGCATCGACTTGTAATAAATCAGCTCGTTGCTTCACTCACTTCCTGTCGTTTCATTTTTCTTCCCATTCTTTCTGCTGCCGCTGTCTGTTGCACGTTAACCTTTCACACACACACACACACACACAGTCTCAAGTCTCATATCGCTGAGGCATCATCTTGTCAATGCCTTGCTCTGGGCTCTGGGCTCTGAGCTTAGTCTTCTGTGCTATATATGTTTTCGACACATCATTTTCTATGTCGAGGTGTCGAGAGCGCAAGACGCGCACACAAAAAGAATTTCCATTATTTTTCCACCATCATTGATAGAGCTTTCTCGCCGCTCCAACCTGTTCTCATTTGACGTGCAAAATATCATCAAGTTAAGTAGATAGCAGGCCAGGAACACACAGCTCAAGAGTTGGCCGAAAGCGTTTTCATAATGTGTCAAGTTTAGTTGTAGACTCTTAACTCTCCTTGACAACTTCAGCAACTGATTAGCCTGGCAACTTTTGTTGCTGCCAGCCTGCAACTTGCAGCAGTCAATTACAAGGGAAGCAGCAACAGCAGAAAGAGCGATAACTCAACTTTGAGCAGACGCTTAACAGATATTGCATAGTTTTAACATCCTGCGATAAAAGTATATAATAACTTTGTTGAAATGTGTCTACGAGGCAAAAGTAGGCAACTTCAAATGTTCTGATTAGTTTGTAAATTGCATCACAATATCTAAAATGTTATTCAAGATACTCTATTTTATTTACCCATACCCCAGAGAAATAAGTATATGTGGATGAAGTTATTCAAAAAAAAAATAGACTTTTAACACAAAAGATTTAATGCAGATTTCTTAAAATAATCTTACACAAAAATGTCTTTAGCCCATTAAGTACCCATGCAAAGTTTAGAACTTTATGGTTTTTTTTTTTTACTTTTTTCCTTGATTTTTTTAAAAAAATAATTCGATGCGAAAAAAGTCTTCAAACAATTCTTAGAGTGACTGCAAAAAAAAATTTTTTTTTTAATTATTTGAAAATCCTAAAATTACTTTTTTAACCCCTTTTTCCTACTTTTTCCTCCTTTTCATACAAAAAGTCCCATTTTACCAATTTTCTAAAAATTTTAAAAAATACTAGCAAAAGTATTTTAAAATTTTTTTTAAAAAATACTAGCAAAAATATTTTTAAAATTTTTTTCAAACTGGGTGTATATGTATAGAAAAATATATTTTAAAATCAACTCATGATATGCAGAGTAAACATTTTTTATATTCGACTAGAATAATAATTCAGATTCTAGAAGAACTAAAAATGATTTGTCTTTAAATGATCTTAGAAATATTCAATGTAAATTGCTTAAATGCATAGCATTAATTTGGTCGGCTAGGGAAAAAAGTTATTTACAATTTCCAATGAAATTAGAATGTGTAATATATATAAAATGATATTTTACATGTATTTACAAATTAGTTGCAACCCTCAGAGCTTAAATTTGCAAATGGACAAGTATTTATCGTGTTCAGCTTGCATTAATAATTTGCATAATACATATTAAATCTGGACAACTGTAATAACAATAACAACTACAACAGTTTACAAAAACATACACTGAGATTTATGTGATAGAGAGGGAGAACAGAGAAAGAGATAGAGAGAGAGAGAGGAAGAACGAAAGCACGAAAGTTTTGGATCATTGAAGCAATTTAATTTTGTGGCTAGTACATAAATTTAATTTTAGATAAACATAAATGCTTGCAGGCAATCTAAGAGTGTATGCGAGTGTGTGTGTGTGTGTGTATAGCTGTGCATATGTATTTGTGAATTAACATAATCGCATAATGCATGAGCCTACATCAGATGTAATAAAACGCTTTTAGCTCAATTATGCTGAGGAATTCGGAATATCAGAATGCAAATCAATTAATGGAATTAATGGAAATGCTCTGTTTATTAATATCTAACCAAGAGAGTGTGTCTTATCAAATGACACACACAAAGTAAACTAATTAAGAGCAGCAGCAAAATCTAATTAAAATGTCTTTCTGCCCATATTTACGGCCAATACAACAGACAATACAGATTCCTGAGAAACTCATAATAAGTTTAGCACAAATCTGGCCAAAAGCTGTGGCCAAAATCGGCCACAGGCAAAAGTCTGATAGTGTGGTATTTGGTTTCCACTTGAAAATCAATCAGACAGCTCTGAGTAGAGCTCGAAAAACTGTTGCAAGTTTTATAAATGCTGATGTTTGAACTCGTGTTGCATTTTGTATGCCTGTCAACTTGACATCCTTATACTGGTCCTTGTCATTCCCCTCTACACTATACTGCATGGTCGGGTCTATGTCTGGTCGTTTATTTAACACTGATTGCCAATGCACACACAGAGATTTGGCAACGATGAGTTTTTCTGGGGGATTTCGCAAACGTTTCAGCTTACAGACACAGTGAGACTAAAAGTCTCTCGTCTATTTGTGAGCCTGAGGTTGCTAAGTAAACTCTGAACTCTGAACTCTCACTCTTCTGTAGTGTAATCAATGCCACACACACTTAAGTGTCATCTCTCGTTGTCTCTCTCTCTCTCTCTCTCTCTGTCGACTACCAAAAATGTTATCTGAAAATCGATGAACGAACTGAGGTTTGCTTTGAACTGATTTAGCCAGCTTTGTTCAAATCTCTCTCATAATACCATATCCCCAGGCAGATTCAACAAAAAGTGTTCATTAGCAAACGAATCAAATGCAGTTCAAGCTTAATAGTCGGAAATGCATTGGCAACACGTCGTATACGTAATCGGCTTTAAGCTAAATTTATGACATACAATGCGAACATTGCTGTTAATAAAATGCACAATATAAATATAAAATGCACAATATAAATAAAAATTACTTCGATACGCTTTTCGTGATATTAATTAAAATTTTTAAGGGCGGATTTCTAAAGAATATATGTATATTTTTCATATATCTACATAAATTAATTACAACCTATTTAACGGCTTTACAAAGAAAACAAACATGCTTTTATTTCTCGAATAAACAAACCGCTTGACAACTAGTTGAGTTTGATCGGATGCGATAATAGAACTTAATAGTTATGTCGTTTATCAAATTGCTTTTAATTAAATGCAACATAAACATTTGTGTACACAAATACCAATTAAAATGATTAACCATAATAATGTAATAAAAAACCAGCAAATAGAATGCAACATTTTTTGGAAAATTAATTACAGTAATTTATTAGCCAGGTGTAAATAAAATGCAAAGCTATGGAAAGTAAAAAAAAATGTAGAAAATAAATATAAACAAGTTTAAATGCTTATAAAGAGGTATAAATTACAGCTGACTTCATTTGCCATTAGCCGCGGTCGGGCTGATGGGAAGAAGGACAATAATGCCAGAGCAGAATGCAGTAAAGTGTGGCATAATTTATGGCGTTCAACCGATAATTTCCTGTTGTCAATAGAGAAAGAAAGAGAGGAAAGGTAAGAGAGGAAAGGAAAGATGGAGGAGAAAAGGAGGAGATAGGGGAATAGCACACGGTGAAGTCATATGTAAACGTTAAACGATAGAAAACAGTTTAGTTAGAGTATTATAAGCGTTTTATTTATTTTAAATAATTTGACAATAAATCAAGTTATTTTTAAAAGAAGGATAAAAAAACTGTAGTAAAAATGTCAACGAGGTCATCATTAAATTAAATTTATAATAAAATGTCATAGCATCCTTTTTTAAAAAATGGTCAGTGTGTCAGCTATAAGTTGGTGAAAGTTGCTTGCTCCAAAGCTTTGCCATCGACAAGTACTCTTGCCTCTAAAAATACTTTAAAAATGCATAAAAATACTTTGGCGAGTACTCAGCTGGCTGCTGACGTAGCTTGTTATTAAATTGAAACCCTTGACAAAATGCAAAAGGCAAGAGCGAAAGGTAAAAAAGTAACTTTTCAATCAACTTGAGCTGGGTTTGCATCTGGGTCTGGGTCTGGGTCTGGTTCTCTGGCAGCTGTGGACCAACGACTCAAATTACAGATGGGTTGGAGGTGGGAGAAAAGACTACGGTATAAATACATCATTTTGCCAAATAGTGCCAATTTAATTCCTTCACTTTTAAGGGTTGCTTGCGAGTAGGAACTGAAAGTGGAGCAGAGAACCGTGCGATTTTGTCAATAGATTTAATTTCAAGCCTCAGCAGATTTGTCGTGTTGTAATCAACACAGTATTATTTATAACTGACTGCTAGTTGAGGACAAGTATTTCCCAAGTTGTTTTTGAGAAAAGCTCTTTGACTCTATACTTAAAATGCATTTTCAACAAGAAATGCAATCAGGCTGTAAGTGAAGTCTCCTTCTCCTTCTCCATGGCACTCTAATGCTCTGATGATGCTCTGATCCATTTCCATCAATAGCTCTGCCGTAGCGCAAATTGTTTGCCCTTTTTGCTGTTGCCACAACCACAACTACTAGTTCTTCTTCTTCTTGCCCCTCTTTCCACTCTTTTCCTCGCATTTTGTATTCCCTTTTTGCGCTGGCTTTCAGTTCAGTATGCCCGCATTCATGAGGCCAATTATTATGCAAATGGCAAACTACTTCGACTTCAATTCTAAAAAAGCAGACGTAGAAGCAAATTTAAAATAACAGCAGACAAAAACAACAAATCAGCATATTCGTATGCATAATAATGGACAAGCAGATACCCTGTAAAAGGCGAAGGTGGCACATTTTAAGCAATCATTTTTGACTTTCACTAAACTAGGCAAAAAAAGAAACTTTGTGATTTGAATTTTTAAATATTAAAATATAATAATGATAATATTAATGTTAAATAATATAAGAACGAAAATAGGAAACTTTTTGATTTGAATTTTTAAATAATAAATATTAATAATTATAATACTAATATTAATTATAATAGTATTAAAAATAAAAATTATTTTTGCATTATTTTTTTAGTTTTAGTTGTTGTTAGAGCATACCTTATATGAGAGTGTTATTGACTACAGGGTATAAGCAGGCAAAGCGCATGAAATGTGCACCTCCGAACCGTGCACAGACCGCACTAAATCAATATATGCTTGGTCCTCGTCCTGGTCCTGTTCCTGGAGGTGCTTCAGCTCCTGATGCTGGTCCTGGTCCTCTTCCTAGTCTGGACCTGGCCACAAATCAACATTTGACTCTTGCATAAATTGCAAGTAGCAACAAAAAAAAAAAAAAATACAACAACAAAGAGTAGAAAAAGTCATTTTCTCGCTTTCGTTTGCAGATGCAACACGGCCACGCCCACCTAGCAACGCCCACTGTTGATTATGCACCCAATGTTGCAAATGCTTGTTGTTGTTGATGCATTTCGCTTTCCTCCTGGGGTAGTGAGTATTTTCTGGCTTTCCACCTGCTGCTGCTGCTGGCCAAGCACATCTTCGTTGTTGTTGTTGTTGATATTTACTCATTTCCTTGACAGGACTCTCGTTTCTAGGACTCGTTCCCATTGGCATTGGGTTACTTCATTACGCTGCAAATTGCATTTCGATTTGCATTTCATTTCATTTCATTTTCGACTTCGCCAGTTGATTGACAATAATAAAAACTATGCAAAGACTTTTTACATCGGCTGATCCTTAAAGATGTCAGATTTACAGTCTAAGCCGCTTGTTGGGCAAGTTGGGAAACACCAAAAATCTGTGGCACAAAAAAGCCGTTGCAAATCGAGCTCAATCGAATGATGCGACAAACAAAAACACGGAAATGGACGTTGTATGCTCAACTTTGTTTCCGTTGCGACTGAAACTCGATGCGTTGCTTTTTCCTTCTACCTTCAATTGTCTCTCCTTTTTTTGCTTGCAACAACAGGCAACACCAATGTCTGGGCGTATGTGTGTGTGTGAGGGAGTTGTTGCAGCCAATGCAAATTTGTTCAAAGTTTATTGAGTGCACGTGACGGCAAACAAAAGTGCAAAGTTGCCTTTGTCCTTGTATCCCCAGAGACGACTATTTTCTTGTTTTTCTTCCCTCTTTTATTTTCTTTGCAGCCTGGCCATAATTCTCATAGTTGTTGCCCTTTTTTGCTCATAGTTGCCAAGAATCATTTTTTTTTTTTTTTTGGTGCTAAAGGTTACACCCCTAGAATTTTGACTTGCAAATTCGCAGTTTGCATGTTCAAAATTTTTAAATAAAGTAAACAACAAAAGCTGAAAGTGGCACTTGGCCATTAAAAAAGAGCAAAGCCATAAAAAACTCGAATGAAATATTAATGAAAAGCATTAAATATGCAATGTTTAATTGCAATTATTTGCCCCAATTAATGGTGCTTGCAGTTTAATTTGAATTTACAATTTCTTGAATACATTAAGTGACTTTTAAACTGTTTGCAACATTTAAGTGCTAGTAATATAGCTAGGATCTTAATTTACATAATATACCAAGCTTTGATAACTTGCAATCTTTTAACATTTAACATTTAATTGAACTAAAAATACAAATTTAATGTGCATATTTAAATTTTTGCATCATTGCAGATATTGCAAAGCAAAAATCAAAAATGACCAAAGCAAATACCAAAAACCGCAGCGAATGTTCAAAATCAATAAAACGGTAAGTACTGGCCAGGAATTTTATCCCAAATATCTATTTTTCCCTGTTCGCTTTACCTATTACTTTTCATCGCCGTTTTCCCTCTGCCCTTATCTTTATTTTCGTTCTTTTTTTGAGTGCAGAGTTGTGGATACTTTTGGCAATGCTTATTGCAAATGCTTTTATAAATTTTATGACTCAATGACTTCTATTGTCGTTGGGCAAAGAAATGAGAACAAGGACGAAGGACGAAGGACGACGGACGGACGGACATTTAACCCAACTGACTTTTTTACGAGCAGTCAACAGAAATCAGGAACTGCAACAACGCTTGCAATATTATTCAGTCACATCCTTTCGAATCTAACCAACAATAATTTTAAAGCCACAAAATCCACTTGACAATGGCAAAGGGCGTTTGAGTGGGCGTGGCTCTGCAAAACCAAATTGCGTACAACTTGAGCTTGAATTTTCAATTGAAAAGGCATGTAAACAGCTAAAAATGAAAGAGAAAAAATTAAAATGCAGACAGCTCAGGAAAATCGAGCGCGCAAGTGGAAAATCGAATGGCGAACGTTGCTTGCCAGCTTTATAGGGTTAAGCCCACACTACATATATCTTAAGAAGTGCACAGAAGCTGAACGACCAAATATCCTGTAAATAGTTAGATAACTAAAATATCTGACACAACTTTTCTTTTACAATAATTTACTCAGAGTATATTAATTATATGCACATTATAATTTTAAGACCCTCTTTGTTATATGATTATTAAAGATTAGTAGTGTAAATTTTAATAGAAATATTTAGTGAATATTGAGCTCACTTTTAAAACTTTTACTCTGTCTATCAACTTGGCTCAACTATCCGGATTTTCTATCTTTTAAAAATCATTCAATTTGAAAGTTAGTCAAGCCTTCCCTAACTTTAAGTAAAGTTTACCATCAGCAATTTTTTCTTTTCCAATTTTGTTGTAAATTTAATTAGACGCATTGCCTCTAATTTTTAAGTTTTGCTTTTTTTTTATATATATATATTTTGTTTTGATAATTCAATTGCAGGCAGCAGTCGGCGGATGCTGAAATTTCAATCAGCTAAGGCCAGATTCCCAGTTCACAGTTGCCCCCACGAAAATAAAATGAAAATAATCTGCAATAAAAATGTTTTCCTTTAATAAAAATTCAATTTCTTGAAGCGACACATGTTACAGAGTCAGGACGACACAGTTCAGGACGACAGCATCAGTTGCCAGGCCAGAGAATCTTTCTCTTTCTTTCTTTCTGTCTCTCTCTCTCGCTCTGACTGTGACTCCTGCGCCGGATGCAGTTAGGCAAGGAGCATGTCGACGGAGGGTATAACTTCAGACTTTGCCACTATATATCCTTTTGCCTGCAGGCGCTGGACGCTGCGCTGGAAATGTCTTTCAATTTATAATGACGATTGGCGAGCTGGTATTAGAGTTGTCTCTGTGTGTGTGTGTGTGTGTGTGTTTGTAATGCTGTCTGTTGCATTCGCAATGCCGCATTAGAAACGACGACGTTGTTGACTATGCGTCTGCCTCAAACTCAATCCCTTTCTCTACCCCAACCTCAACCCCAATCTCCACCACAACCTTCATCTCTCGCTCGAAACTAACTAACGGATGTGCGTTGCACGTTGCCAGCAGAGATCGAGATGTGCATCGATGATTGCACAGCTTAAAGGGGCCACAAACACGACGCCACGTTGCAACCTGCGTTGTCTGCCCACATGCTGGGCGTGGCAGCATTAAAAAGAAGCATGCGGCAGATACTTACTATACATCAATTGAAAATGAGGCGTTACTGCAATCGACACACAGACGGACAGACGGACAGACAGACAGCGATTGCTGTTTGCCTCCTGGATGTTATCGAACCGGACTCGAAGTCCGTAGAGCATCCGGCTGCGATTTCAACTCCACAACTCCAAGTTGTTTGCTAAGCTCAAAATGCAGCTGGATTGCATCTTTTGCTGACTCTGCACTCTCACAAAGCTTTCAATTTGCCAGACTGTTTCATAGTTTCAGACTTTTGTTAGCAGCACAAAGCAAACTGTTTTTTACCAGAAATTTTACAGATTATCTGTAGCTGAAGTTTTTGGGAGCAATTCCATCATTAATTGCAGACAAAAGTCAATTGCAGTTTATTAACTTGAAGATGGCCAACTATTTGTGCCACAAATGCGGTCGTTAATCTAATGGTAGCTCACTTAAATTAAATTGAATTAGTGGGAATTCTTGTTATGGCGCCTAAAGTTCTGCTTCTAATTTTTGCTCTCTTCGTTAATCTCTAAAATGATTGTCTTTACTGTGGAATTTTGCTGGAGGCCAGAGATTAAGCTATCAAAGCAGCTGTTATGGCTCAAACTTATCCACACATCTGTTCAATACATCACTTCCTCCCTTCCATTTCCTGCCCTTCTCTTCCCCCACAGCAAAGCAAACAAATAGCGCAATTTTTAGTGCTTTATCGACAGAGCCAATCAACTTGGCCCTAATACATTTAGCCTGCTCATAATCACGCTTCGGCAAGCGAGACATCAATATATGAGAGATTTAGAGATGGACATTGGACATTGAACATTGAAGATGAGATATGAAAGTTGCAGCTGCTCTTTTAGCTCTTCACAATCTTTACAATTGAGCTCATGATTATCGTTATCATTATCTTTATCGTCAGCTCGAAACGCTCTTCAGCTTTATCCCATGGCGCTTATTGTTCTTATCTCATTATTGCAATTTCTATTTACTTTATAAAGCCGAAGGAGCTCAATCTGCTCTGGAGGATGCTGCTCTGCCATGTCAGCGAGTGTCTTATTTATATGCGCTATTTGTCTTACTATCCGACAACTAATAACCTCCCTTTTCTCTCTCTCTCTATCTCTGCTCCTTTCTCTGTGACATCGCTTATGCTTTGCTTGCACTTAACTCGATTCATTGTCCATTGGCTTAGCGGTCTATCTCCCTCTCCATCCATCTCTGGCTCTATCTTCTTCCTCTCTATCTATTTCCCACACTATCTCTGGCTCTCTCTCTATGTGGTCCACCAAATGTTAGTTATTAGTTGAGCACATCTTGTGGTCCCTTTGCTTTGCACCAGACACTTCCGTGCCTTATCAAATGCAGCTTCCGACACTCACACACACACACACACTCATAGCCACACCCACACACACACTCAGAGATTAGAGTCTGAACTTGAGCAGCTGCCTTTGTGGACTTCCGGATATTTAGATTGCCATCCGGCTGCAGGTGATTGTCCACCGTCCACCGTCCACTTCCTGCTGCACAGACCGCAGCTCAAAGGATTTTCCCTTCCTTCCCTTTCCTTCTCCTTCTCCTATCTCCTTCACTTTACTGCTGTGAATTCAATTTGCAAAATCATTAACACATTTTGTCAATAAGCTGTTGTCAATACCCCAGGAGACATCGCCGTGGCGCATCATTAAAGATTATTATTCATTTTTATGTAATTATCTGCTTACCCAAGTGCCCAGCGTAGGGCCATAAAATATCTACTATACTCGTTCCGTTTTGGGGCGGGAAATGTGGCAAGTGGAAATGTGTATTTCTTGGCTGCCTTGTAAGGAACAAGTCTTCTTTCTGTGTGCCGATAACCTGTTTGGGCCAAAACTGCCTCGAAATTGATGGCTTTAATGTGTGTGTTCTCGGCAACAGCACACAAAGTACATGAAAATGCACTAGACAACAACATTTTTTAGTCAACATTTTAAGCAACGAATAAGTTCCTCAAAAATTCAGTCGAACTTTCGAAATTTTAATTTTTATAGATTATATTTTATTTTAAAAGAAGCAAAGTTGCATTTAAAACAAGTTAAGTTTCCGAATAAAATTCCAATAAAATTAAATTAAATATACAGGGGTGCCAGAGAAATCGCTTTCGCACCCCAGATAAATTTATTGGCACAATTTATGAACTTTCCTTGTCTTTATCTGTTACTTTCAAAAAAAAGATTAGTTGAATTTTTCAACAAGTTAAGTTTTCCCAATATATGTAATTTCAAATAAAATAAAATGAAATATAAATTTACTAGCCCAATTTATGAACTTGCTTTTTCTTTTATTTCAAATGAAAATTTCAATAACAAATGTTGTTTATTGTTAATTGTTATTATTGGTTCCCCACTATTTTATAATACAAATTTTAAAAATTATAATACAATTTTAAGCAGACTATTATAGTCTGTAGTTTTAAAAAGCTAAATTCTACCAGAAAAGTTAAGGCATATTTTATATCTAAATTTATTTTATTTAACATTCTCGTGCGACAAGTCAGAACATATTGTGAAATACTGATACAGTTGGATTAAACCTAGGATTGACATTACAATATGATTAATATGTTTCAGATCACTTACTTACAAAATTTGATATTAATACAATATTATTTACTATTAGCTCTTACAGTTGTTTTGTTTTTAATATGTTTAATATATTTAAAATAACCTTTAGTTAGTTTTACAAAATTCAATATTAACACAATAATATTTATTAATTGTTTTGTTTTTATTATGTTAATCTTTTTTTTCAATTTCTTTAACACCTTTTAGTTGTTTAACTAAACTTTGTTTGTGTTTTGTAGTGTTTATGCTATAACTAGCTGGGTAAAAGCATCCTGATGCCCATATATACTAACGGCCCATGAGTTATGGCCGCAACGTGTGGCCTGTGTTGCCTGTAGTTACACTTAAGAACAGTGCCTCGAATGAGGCTGTGTATGTATGTATGTGTGTGTGTGTGTGAGTAAACGAGTATATTTAATGCAGAGCACACAACGGCAAACGCCAGCTGGAACTAAAGTCTGGGCAGCGGCACAAAAAAGAAAATAATAGAAGGACGCACCATTTAAGTTTACTGCACAACAGCCTCAGTACGTGAGTGTGTGTTAGTGTTAGTGTGTGTGTGTGTTTGGGATTGTATGTGTGTGTGTGTGTGTTAGTTTCATAATGTAACCGGATGTGCCAACACAATGCTCGCACATCCGCTTGCCAGACAACAGAACAACAGCTGTCACACACACACACACGCAGAGAGACTGAGAAAGTGTGAGAGGAAGAGAGAGGGGTAGAAAGAGGTAGCATGTGTGTCGTTGCGCTTTTGTTTGCGAATCCTTGGCAGCAATTGGGCTGAAGGAGGTGAAGTTGAATGAAAGCTTTTGTCAATGGCTTTCACTGAGAAAGATAGAGAGAGAGAGAGAGAGATGACAGGCAACGGGCGCATTATTAGAAGTAGCAGAGCATATAATAGGGGTATTCCCATAACAAGAGGCGTGAGACAAACACTCACACACACACACACGCACATGACGAGGGAGTGACATAATTATTAACTGCATATAAGTAAATATAAAGGACACGACCAAAATGGCCAGAGATAACGATGGCCCATTGTAATGCGCACTCCATGTGTGTAAGTGTGTGTGTGTGTATGGGAGTGAGTGTCCTGCAGGATGTTGGCAGACATGTCACGTGTGAAGCTCATCATTTAAGTTTTAGTTTTTCTTTGCCAGCTTTTGACAGTACTTAATTGATTAAAAATAATACGAGCACTAACAAGTTGCGCATTTTGATTAGCTTTGAGTCTGATTCTGATCTCTAATGAAGATGCCGCTTAACTTGGCTTTTAAATCAAGAAACCCAGCAACAACAACAACATGAGCGAGAACAATTTTTAATTTACTGCTGAATTTTATTATTTTATTTTATATATATTTTTTTTGCTTTCTCATTTTCTTGTTCTTGTTTTGAGTTTGCGGCTGCTGCTGTTAATTATAAACTTTTTAAGTGGCTTATTGGGACTTGCGGTTGTAGAATAACCCAGCCCAACCCCATCCCCACCCACTCCACCGCCCCTTCAGCAACGCCCTGCCCTGCGGCAACTCCTCAAGTGCTGCTCAAGTTTCAAGCTGTTGCCATTTTCCCTCTTTTTTTTATATGTATTTTTCGCCTTTTGCCTTTGCGTCGATTTTGCTGCCTGCGGCCTGCATTTTGGGTCTAGAAAACTTTTACCCCTACAACTTTCTCCCCCAAGAGCATTTATTATTTAAAGCAAATGTTGTTATCTTTGCTGTTGTTGTTGTTAGAGTAGTTTTTGCTTTAAACATGCAAGTAATGCTTAGCGCATCTCGTTTTATGTGCATTGATAATGAAGTGCGCTGCAAAGTAGGCAACAGTTTTTATTCCTTCTTCTTTAACCCTTTTTATGCTCTTTAGGCAGACATTAAACTTTGATTAATGTTTAGTCAGTAAAAAATTTCACTTGGTTTTTTTATTTTTCTTTTTTCTATACAGACATTTCACACACAAAGTTTACGCTTTTTCGCCTTGCCGCCATAAATCAGCATTAAGGGCATAAACACATCTCGCAGCGCCAACGAACGTTCTCGTCTTGGCCATTTTTAACAGCCATGGTCATAAATATAAAATTATACATAAATGCGCTACAAAAATCACGTCAGACAAGCGACAGCAACTTTAACCCCACCCCCCTCCTCCACCCCCTCAAGGCATGACTTTTTCCTACATTTTCCTTACTTTCCTCCGTTTTTCTGACTGGCAAACGGAACTTCGACCTGATGCTCTTATATGACTGCCATATAGCATAGTTGATGGATCACAATTCGATTTTTACTAGACATTAAGCTGTGTGCAATCTGTTTAACGCCCCTCCCCCCTCTCAATACCATCCTTCCCCCTGCTGTACAAGCTACTTTTACGGTAAAACAAATATGCGCATAAAACTTGATGACGACGCAACAGCAGCAGCAACATTTGCACCTACAACTGCGGTGGATGTGGGTGCAAGGGGGTGCAAGGAGGTGCAAGGGGGTGCAGGAGGGTGTTAGCAGTAACAGGAGCAGCTGCTGTCATGTGGGGTGCGACTGTTGATGGCGCACTTTCATAAATTTATGATAACATATGATACCAAAGAGGGGAAGTGGGGAAAGGCACATGCAACAAGCAGCTGTGCAACAAAATTGAAGTTACTTTTAATACCCTGCAGATAAACATAAAAAGTACAAATTACGGGCTAAAGCTTTTGATTCCGACCAGAATTGATTGGAGGTAACTCATAAACTTGTGATGTTTAAGGTGCAAACTGCAATAATTAAATGTTTACTTTTTAAGTTGACGTGCTACAAAGGGAACTGTTAACTTGTCCAACAAAATGGGAAGAGAGAATCAAAGAAATATTTTATCAATTTCATGATTACATGAATTTAATTAATATTTTCAAATATATTGAATTTTTTTAAATTGTCACAAAAATATATAAAAACCACTATAAAAAAGTTGTTGAAAAATTTAACACATTTGTAAAACAATTTATAAATTAAAATATAACAGTATAATATAATAAAAGTTTGAATATCACTAGGTAGAATATTCTGTAGCTCATATTCAATTAGTCACAAAAAAATCAAAGCAACCATAAAAATGTTATTGAATGTTTATCACATTTTTAGCACAATTTAAAATATAACAATATAATATTATAAAAATTTGAATAACACTAGATAAAATATTATGAAGCTCAAGTTCTCGATAGTGTTTTCAGTCTATATTTTCTCACAGAGCAGCTTCTAGTCGAGCAAGTTTGCCCCATATTTAACCTATTTTTTATGCCAAAAGAAAAAGTGGAATATATGCTTTGATGTCAGCGAAATGAATTGCTGTTAAATTTGAGCTATTTCCTTGCTCTATTTTTTACATTTCCCCTTGTGTATTTTTTCTTTGTTGGTTGTTGTCGCTGTTGTTGCTGTTGTTGTTATTGGCTATCAGTATTTACTTAAAATATTGCGTCACAAAAATTTCGCCAAACGCCGTGTGTGTAAGAGGTGAGGTGTGTGTGGGTGTGTGTGTGGGTGTGTTTGGCAGCTGGCAAAGCATAAATATTTAATATACATTTTTTGCACTGTGCAGCGTCGCCTCGTGCATGATGATAAAGTGCGTTGCGAGCGTTGTCTTCATGTGGCAGATTAATCATAACCAAACTGGAGAGGGGGAAATGGAGGGGAATGTGGCAAACACCTTACTGCCGCTGCAGCTGCTGTCATTTGACATTGTCTAGGTGTAGTTCTCTTCTTTTTTTTTGTTCCCTGTCTCTCCATCTGCCCAAATTATCAGCATAAATTCAAATAAAAGAAGCGGCGAAAAGAGAAAAATAAAAATGTTGCCCGCAGTGTTAAATAAATGATGTTATAACAGACAGGCAAAGAAAAAAAAAACGTTGACAGGTTACAGGATATACAGACAGGACATTGGCAGAGCCAATCATATACAAGACGCAGAGTATTTTGTTGGCAACGCACAAACACACACACAACATTTCTGGCAATTTTTCTTAGCCAGTTGACTAAGCCAGGACACGTTTTCGTGACGATGACGAGACGAACGGCAGCAGCAGCAGCTGTCAACCAGGACGGAACATGATGAAGCTCATCATGAACAGCAGGGAGCAGGAAGTAGGAAGGGGGGTAGGGGGTAAACAGCAACAATGATGAGATAAAAGCAAATCCAGCAGCGCCAGCGGCAAATTTCAACAGACTTAGGCAAATGGAGCAACAAAATGGCTAACGGCAGGCAGCTCAACTTCTCAGCCGCCCCTCGGGCTGCTGCTGCCTGGCCAAAAAATCCTGAGGCGTGATTGATTAATATTATTCTCGGCTAATCTAACTTAAATGGGCCGCAAGCAAGAAACGCACACACAGCAGGCAGCAGCCAAATATAACTTATTCAGCAACTTTGACAGCAAACACACAAACACACACACACAGAAGGAGCGTGTATGTGTGTGTGTGCGTGAGTGCGACTCGTTGACTACGCTTCATACATAATAAACACGATGGCGGCGTGTTAAGTGCACAACAACAATAACAAGGACATGGCACAACAAAGTTGATCAGTCGCGAAGTTTTCCGGCCACGAATTTCACAAACTGGGCTAAGATACTGCTGCTGCTGTTAACCTTGTTAGGCTACCTCGTCAAGCTGATGAAATGGCAAACACGCCAACACACGTAACGCATTTCTTATGCATACAAAACACGAAATATGTATAAGCCCAAATTCTTGACTCAAACTTATTTCTGCCTTTCACCTTTACTTTTGTTTTCTCTTCATTTCATTTCAGTTTATTTCCTTTATTTTCTTTTATTTCTGTTTATCTGTCCTTTGCTTTCGTTGGCTGTCAAGTTGTCAGCGCAAATTTGGCAGTTGGCATATAAAAAGTTGCAGATGCTAAGAGATGTGGCCATTATGGCCATAAGCATGCATTTGATCAAGCCAAGATAAAGAAAATGAAATGAATATAAGTGTAAATAAATAATAAGACGATAAGCTCAAGTTGTAATTAATATAATTATAATATTTTATATATTATATTATAATTTTTTTCATATCCCAGACTTAACTGAATTTAACTTTTTTCTTTTCAGTTTATAACTTAAAGTTTTTAAAAATTTATTTTATTATATTGTAATTTTAATTTAATTTTAATTTTAATCATTAATTTACTTTTTGCCGACAGCTTTAAGTCGTTCTATATTAATTAATAAATAATTATAAATTATAATAAAAACACAGATAAATAATAATACATAATAATATTAAATACTTAACTAAATTTAACTTTATTCTTTTCGGTTTATAGCTTAAAGTTTTCACAAATTTTTTTTGTTATATTGTGATTTAAATTTAATTTTACTTTTTATTATTAATATTAATTAACTTCTTGCCGACTGCTTTAAGTCGTTCTATATTGATAAAAAAAAAATAATAATAATAAATTATAATAAAAACCAAGATAAATAATAATATGAAATATCTTAAAATGTTCAGTATATAATTAAAGATGAGTACAATATATATTTACTTAAACTAAAGTGCAGATTATACATAAAACATAACAGCATAACAATTTCTAACATATATTTCCAATTACTTATTAATCAATTTGATAAATTGGTAACTGCATAACATATTTTATTATTATAACAAATCAAAGGCCTCATTAATTATGTCAAGCATAGTTACAGGCCCTCCAAACACAAATAAAATATTAATTAATAAAATTATGCGCACAAATTGCTGACTGAAAGCATTTTGTCTTTGGCCCCAAGGGTCTTACATGAACAAAAGCAACAGCAACAACAACAACAACAGCAACAACATTAACAAGTACAAAGTAAAACTGATTGCTCACTTTGTGAAGTCATCAATAAATGAAATTCATTAATAATTAACATGAAAATGACGGCTGGAAAAAGAGCAACAACAACTGCCACAAGGCGCAGAACTTTTTGACGCAAATTGAACAACTGTCAGCAACATGTTGCTGTCCTGCCCAGTTGCCCTTTGCCCTTGCCCCCTTCCCTTTGTCAGCTGCAGGCAATTGACAGTTGAATCATTTGATGCGGTCACAATTTTTCACCTGACCAACAACAACAATTTTCACCAGCTTAATTAAAATAATAAATGATTTTTCGTTAACTTTCTTCCTTGCCACGTACTCCTTACACATTGTTGACAATAATTAATGGACTTGCCCGCAGGTGACCCCAGGTAAAGTGTCCCGTAGTCTCCAGGTCAATGTCAAGCACGAATTTTAATTAATTATTTGCACCAACCGTTGAGGCCTACAGCTTGCGGGAGATTTCATTAAATTGCAAAAGCCGAATGAAAAGTAAATTTACTTTAAATTGGGGAAATGGAAAATCTAAGGAATATTCATAAAGATTTATATAAGCTTTAAATAAATCGATATAATATCAATCGTACTTAGATTGAATTACTTCCGGTCGAATAATTATAAAGTTGTTTGCAACTTTATCTATTAAAGATACAAAAAGTTTTGAAGTTGAAGGCAGAACAAGTATCAATTTTATTTTATTTTGTATTTTTGTAAGTGAGTTTCAAGCAAATCGAATGAATAGCAATAAATTTGCTTAGAACAGTTTACCACAGACTTTTTTTCTGTTTAGAAAGAAGTATTTTAATATCCCGACTTAAAATTACTTATGTCTTGAAAGTAAACTACTAAAAGAAAGCCTTAAAGCTATTTTTAAGTAATGCAATTTATATATATAAAATTATTACAAAGTATTAACATCCTATTGATCCAACTGTATGTTATAATCTTAATGTTAACACCTTTCTGTATCAAAGTTAAATATATTTTTCTCCTTCATATACTTCCTTTAAGTCAGGTAAATATTTTAAGCATTCAACTCACATCTTTCTCAATTTGTGAAAATTTACTTTGTAAATTTACTTTATCATCTCCGACGCTCAAAGGAATTTTAATTAATTTCGCAACAGAAACAGAAACTTACACGGAACTGTAGGCTCTGTATCTTTAGCTTTATCTCCTCGCATCTGTAACTGTAAGTGTAGCTGTATCTGTAGCTGTATCTGTACCGGTATCTGCAAGTTATGATGCCTGTTTTCGAAACTCGAGCCATAATTGTTGTTTGTATTATTCTGCGTTTTCATTAGCGCTTCGAAGCACCACACAAAGTTGAAAATCGTTGCACAAATAGCAAAAGGATGGGGCATAAAGGTGTGTGTGTGTGAGTGTTTGTGTTTGTGTGTGTGCAACGTGCAACGGGCTCTGATGCATGCTTCATTGCCTTGTGCATTATTTGAGCAACCAGGTTGCAACATAAAAAATGCAGTTGAATTCAACGGCCAGAGATCCTTTACAAAGGGCAACAGGGACACAGAGAGAGAGGCGCAATCAGGAGGTGCAGAGAGACAGTGGGGCAGATGTAGATGTCGAGTCAAGGAAGCTCCTTGGCTACGTGGCTATGGCGATGTGAAGGGGCGTGCCGCCAACACACGGACATGCGAGAACAAGCCACAGTATTTATGGTGCTGCGGCTGCCAGCGATTTCCCTTTGCCATTCCCCTTCCCATTCCCCTAGCGACATGACACAGGTGAGGCAACCTTACCACGTCCGCCCATAAAACACAATCAAGCATAAAAATGCAGGGCGGGCACTTAACCCAACGACGACGACGACGACGACGACACATCAAGTTTTTGTTGCTCGTCGCGTTGTTTAAATAATTTAAAATGTTTGCTTAGCTGTGGGCACTGGTTGTACTTGATGTTGTTGCTGTTGTTGTTGTCGTTGTTTTTGTTGTCGCTTATTTGCTTATGCTCGTGTTGACGTTGCGCATTAAAATTGCATGATTTTAATTGCAGTTTGCACAACGCGTCGTATGCGCAACATAATTTGCCGCGGCTGCATTTAATATTGCGCATACGCAACGTGCTCCCATTTGTTTATCTCTGTCTCTCTCTTTCATACAATATTCCCTCTCTCTTTTGCTATTTAAATATTTATTTTTGTGTTTTTTTTCTGGCCTGATTTTCTTTTTGCCCGTTTCCATTGTCTGTCTCGTTGCGCTTTGTTTATTTATTTCTCTATTTGTTCTCGGTTATTGCTGTGTTGCATGCAACACAGTTTGTGCTGCAGCTTCTACAATATTTGCTATGCTACCGCAAATTTTCATTTCGCTTTTCTCTTTCTCTTTTTGGCATTCAAAAAGCTGAGCTTCTTTCTATTCACTCATTGTTTGACTTTCTGCGCACAGCACAAACTTTGATTATACTTATGTTGCACAAGCGAATGAAAACTGACAGCTGCAACAACACTTTAAGCTGCTTATAAGTTGTCTTTTCCCATCAAACCAAATTGTAATTTGTGTGTTAAGTCATGCAATTCATATGTGTGTATTTAAAATGAAAACACAACTTAAATGAGACTCTCCTGACATTAACACTTTTTTCTTTTTGCAGCTTAATTAATCACAAATATTTCTCTTAATTTTCTTGTTTCCTTTCATCTTAATCTTATTTATTTCCCATTCTTTGAATTCTCCGCTAATTTTATACATTTCTTCTTATTTGTTTCTGTCTTTATAAATAGTTCCATTCTTTGTCTTCCCTTAGGGCAATTAGTTTATTTGTCATTGCTTGGGGACATAAACTGTGACTTTGACTTTCTTTAAATGGTTTTTCAAAGGAATTGTTCCTCTTCAAATTTTACTCCTTCTTTTCCACCCATTCTCCCTCTCTCTCTCTCTTTCTTCTTTTTCACACTCTTTCCATGTTTTCTCTTCAATGTTGTTGTTTTGATACATTAGCGAGACAAATTCGATGCGTTGTGTTGCTTTCTGTGTGTATTTTAAAAGCAATTAAATGATGTTTATTTTATTTGTGACATGCACGCGCTTAAATACACACACACACACACATACACACACACACACACACATACACAAACACACTTGAGCGTTAAAATCCCAGAGCATTTAATTTAATGAAATAACAAACAAGTTCTGAAAATAAGTGAAGAGTAAGCAAAAAATGGGAGACAAACAACAACAGCACTAATGGCAACTTTAATGTTTTAAGGCAACCTCTGTATATGTGTGTGTGTGTGTGTTTGACTCTCTCTCAGTGTGTGTGTGTAATGCTCGAGGCCAGGCATAAGGATGCGCATAATGTGCAAAGTTTGCGACGCAAACTAATTTCAAAGTAATTACGTAGCACAAAAGTGTTGATATTAGACTGCAGAGAATAAGCAGCACCAAGAGACAGAGAGAGAAAGAGAGAGAGAGAGAAAGAGTCAAAGCGGCAACGCTGCAAAAACAACATGACAAAACGTCATCAGCAGGCGCGCCACAAAAAAAAAAAAACATTTGAAGGGAATACACGAAAAACTTCAACTTCAAACAGCTGCAAGCACAAATGCAATGTCCAGTTGTTGTAGTTGTTGTTGTTCCCCCTTCCCTTGTCAACATCATCAACAAAAAAACAACAACAACCTCAACGCGAACCAAAAAACGAGCAAAGAAACCGAATTTGCTGTCACAGCTTTTGACTTTAATGTGAGTTGTGGCTGCACTGGGAGAGAAAGAGAGATAGGAAGAGAGGGAGAGAGACAGGGACAGCTGTGGTGTGGCAGAAATTAAAGGCGCTCAAAACTTTTGCAGCTCCCCAGGGCGTTGACTAAGTAGCTGTCTCATCTTCACTCCACTTCCCTCTCCCTCTCCCTCACTCCCCTCTCACACCATTTTCTATCTATTTATTTGCGTTATATTTTACAATTTTATGAAGTAAACGAAAGGCAGACGAAATATGAAGCTAGTCTTCAGGCGCAAACAGGAAGGCAAACACAGACAAATAAACACACTCACACACATACAGAGTCAACGGAAACGGAAGCTGCCACAACAACACAAGACGCACGCAGAGTCGAACAAAAACAAAACAATGGCAACAAACAGCTGCAGCTACACAGAGCCAAATAGCAAAACAACAAAGCACAACAAAAGTAAAGTTTTTGTAACAACAACAACACACACACATACACACAACAAACCAACACACACGCATATTTAAGTGAATACATGTGTCTGTTCTAATGCAGTCTATTTGGCTTTAGATGTTGGCTTTAAAGCACTTTGCTTTGAAGCGATTTGGCAAACGACATGTAAACTTATGCCCAACTAGCAGATACTCTTTACTTAAATATGGACATTTCCAGAAAAAGGTTCACCTTGCTTAAAAACGTAAAATTGATCAAAGACTCACATTTTGTGAAATTTTCTTCCAAAAATGCATTCAACTTATTTATTTAAACAATATACGCTAGAAGAAATTCAATAGGATGAACATATAGATTTCATATTGGAATAAATTCCCTTTTCTATATTTTTGGACATTTTCTTAAAAATTGATTTCCAAAATGGACCATTTGTATTGTACCTATTACACTAAGTGATATAGTAAGATTGTGACTTAAACCATTTTAATACATAGAAATATATTGAAAGTTTAATTTAAAACAAGTTTTACAACCGGTTTTTGATATATCGAATAAAATTTGATGAACAAATTCTTGAAACAAACTAGGTGGAAATCTTGTCACGTTCGCGATGTCGCGTTACAAATTACTAATAAAACTTTAAAAATAAATAAAATGATAGTAACATTTAAAAATTATTTCTAAAATGAATAACTGAATTTTAATATTATGGTATTTTAAGAGTATTTTCTTATCGCCACATTTCGCAAATGTCAAGATGAAGTCAAAAATGACTTCCATTTCTTTTCTGTGCTTTTTTTATAGCATATCGATAATTATTTCTAGCTTTTGCGTCTAAAAAATGTGGAAATAATTGCAACATTTGTAATATTGTTATACCATTAACTTACTTAAAATTTGACTGACAGCATTAATTACAGGATATTCTAAATTAACTATTATCTCAAAAAAAAAAGAGTTTCAAAAAAGTGAAGGAAGTTTCTTAAATTTTATATAATGACTATATCGAAGTACACATATGTAGCTTAGATATCTAACCATAGCGTTTATCTTTCCTACACTGCACAAAATTCCTCTCTTTCCCTCTGTTCTCCCTTCGCAGCTTCTACAAAATATTCTACATGAATTTTGCACAAACAATTTCAAAAATTGCATCTTCATACAATATATTTTACAAATTTCATTAAGTGCAGCGCAGCGTGAACAAAAAAAAAATGCCCGACGCAAATAAATTTGCAGCTTATGCGAAGGCAATAAAAATATTCGTAGCGAACTTTTTGTGGAGCAACCGCGAGGCACAAAAAATGTGCAATTAAACAAAGAAATTTTCCGCCGTAAACCCATTTGGTCAGTGGAGAGTTGGGAGGGGGGAAAAAGATGAGAAGGAGGAGGAGGAGTTAAAAAAATGACGTAATTTACCTCAATTAACACGCCAGTTGCGCCGAGGCGGCAAAGAGGGCGGTGAAAAATGGGCGTTTACAGTTCAATGCAGCCATAGTAAATCTGTGTGTGAGTGTGCGTGTGTGTGTGTGTGTGTATGGGTGTGTGTTTAATTGCAGCCAATGGTCAGCAACGCCATTTGGCAGCAGACAAAACCGTAAACGTTAACGTGACCGTAACCAATAGCGCAGCCCGTCGCACAGCTTCCGTTTGTCCATTGATCGAAGGGGGAGAGTATAACTATAAAGGGAGGGCGGGGTAAGGGGGAATGTGCCTTGCATTTGGTCCAGCTGAATTTTATCGCCGCTCTTAATGACACTCCAAGTGTTTGAGCCAGCTCACCTCCAATTCCCTTTGGCCAACTGGCGACTTAAACGTTTGCCAAGTAATGACCATTGCCAGCCAAAACATATCGACCCACTCTCTTAGCCCCTGACCCTCTTCCTCCTCCCCCTCCACCTGGTACATGACTGTCTGTCTGGTCATTTAATGTTCATGTAAATGTGACTACGAGACAAGTCTCATAGCCATTTCTACCTGGTCATTAAAGTTCACTTTATGTGCGCCATTTTACAGCAGACAAACTTCTCAGTCGACCCTCTTAATCTCTCTCTACCCGCTAAATAAACAAAAATGGATGAGCGCCTGGTCAGTAGACCTGTTCTGTTCCTCATGCTGCACCCAATTGTCCATCTGCTGGCAAGAGAGCTGCATAAAAATGCTAATTTTATGTCCCAGCATGAGCAACAGACGCAGCAACTGGGGCGCAACGCGACTAACAGATACCTCTTAATTTATGTCAAAACACTTTAATTCTGTAAGTTAGCATCGTACTAACTAGATTTTTATGAAAAAACATATATCTCTGCTATATTCTAAGAAAAATAATTGATGACAGACTAGAAAACATTTGAACCTGTTAAATTTCGATCGGAATTACTAATCAATTAGATTATTTTTGGAAATAATCGTAGTGACTATAAATTCACTGTTGAAAAATTTGTGATAGCTTAATGATTACGATGACAAAAATCAGAAATAATCTAAAATTATTACAATTATTCAAAAATAATCAGATAAAATAAAAAATAAACAAAAAAAAAACTTTTTGATTATTCGGATTATTTTTGATTTTTTCTGCATTTTTCTGACTATTTTGGCTACTTTGCTTGAGAAAATTAAAAATAAATAGCCATAAATAATCAGATATAATCAAAAATAATCAGAAAAAAATCAAAAATAATCCGAATATTCAAAAAGATTATTGTTGATTATTTTTGATTTTTTCTGATTATTTTTGAATAATTGTAATAATTTTAGATTATTTTTGATTTTTTGTAATCATAATCATTAAATAATTGGGCAAGCCGAAAAAATCGTAATTTATCCATTAGTTCGACTTTTAAACAAAAATAATCTAATTACTAATGATTATGATTGCTAATTATTATTTAACAGGTATGCTAGAAAATATATTTTAAATTTCCCCAGTCTGACTAACAATCATCCAATAATCTTTATTTTATTGTTTTCTTATCAATATATTAATTCTGAATTCTGCTGTCAGATTTATTGACAACTAATATCTCATATTTGCAGACTTTTCCAACTGATAAACTAGACTCTCCCTATAGTCGCTTATACCCCTCAGCCTGTGTTAAACATTGAGCATAGACTATCATTAGCACTAACAAGTTTTGACCTGTAAATATGTCCTTTTTCTGGGGCGAACGGCATTAAATGAGATGGCAACAGCTGCTGTCTATCTATATATATAAAACTCTTTGTCCTGACTGACTCACTGACTGACTCACTGACTGAGAATCAACGTGCAGCCCAAACGGTAAAAGATAGAAAGCTGAAATTTTCACACAACATAGGTGAGATAATTTCATCGTGCAATAAGACGGCGTTTTGCGAAATTCGACCTGTAAGTGGGTCAAAATCAAGGTCAAAGGTCACAGAATTGCTTAGTATGAAAAACTTTTTTGTTTCTTGAGATATCTCAACTAAACTCACAGATTATATGTTTGGGGCTGTCTACAACATTCTGACCAAATTTGGTCAAAGTCGGATGACTATATCATATAGCTGCCATAGGAACAATCGGATGCAAAATAACCTTTAGTATGAAAAACTTTTTTGTTTCTTGAGATATCTCAAATAAACTCACAGATTATATGTTTGGGGCTGTCTACAACATTCTGACCAAATTTGGTCAAAGTCGGATGACTATATCATATAGCTGCCATAGGAACAATCGGATGCAAAATAACCTTTAGTATGAAAAACTTTTTTGTTTCTTAAGATATCTCAACCAAACTTACAGATTATATGTTTGGGGCTGTCTTTAACACTCTGGCAAAATTTGGTCAAAGTCGGGTGACTATATCATATAGCTGCCATAGGAACAATCGGATGCAAAATAACCTTTAGTATGAAAAACTTTTTTGTTTCTTAAGATATCTCAACCAAACTTACAGATTATATGTTTGGGGCTGTTTTTAACACTCTGGCCAAATTTGGTCAAAGTCGGGTGACTATATCATATAGCTGCCATAGGAACAATGGGATGCAAAGTAACCTTTAGTATGAAAAACTTTTTTGTTTCTTGAGATATAACCAAACTCCACAGATTGTTTGTTTGGGACTGTCTCTTACATTCTGACAAAATTTTGTCAAAGTCGGATGACTATATCATAATGCAAGGGAATTTGTAATATTATATAAATTTGTTAAAGCGGACTACTAAGGACCTTCTTTTCAATTTTGCGAGCGAAGCGAGCAGGGGACGGACCCCCTTATATTGTATTAATTTGTTAAACCGGACAACTAAAAAAGTTCTATTAAATTTTTGCGAGCGAAGCGAGCTGCGGGTTGGCGAGCGAAGCGAGCAGCTTAAGTTTGTTACATCAAAAGACCTTCTTTTCAATTTTGCGAGCGAAGCGAGCGGGGGTTGGCGAGCGAAGCGAGCAGGGGGCGGAGCCCCCTAGTAGGCCATAAAAGGACTGTTTATGAGCGTGCCTCGAATATCTGAAGTGTTTGTGCTGATGGCCTCCACAGAACAGATTACCAAACAGTAAAAATAGAAGTTAAAACAAACACGAAGAACATTTTTTTATGAAAAAAAGTTTTTAGTTTGGCTTAAACACGATCAGGCAAAAGCTGCCAAAGCTCTGAAACTTTTCTAAACGCTTATATAGAAGTAAGAAATATATAACTAAGTCTTATTTGCGCTGAAAACTGGCAGGAAACTCTTGAAGTTTAAGCCACTTTGACAGGCTCTTGACTAATTTGCAGACTCAGCTGATTATCTGACTTTGCTGCCTATCAAAAGCAGAGAGAAGAAAAAGAACCAAGCAGCCTATAAAACCTGCCTGTTTATTGGCTAAACCAGAGAGGCAGAGATAGAGAAAGAAAGAGTTGGCAAGTGAAAGAGAGGCAAAGAAAAGTTGTGCCAACTCAGACGTTTAAGCCTAATTTGTGCGGCAACGTTGGTAAAGCTGAAACTGAAGCTGAAGCTGAAGCTGAAGCTGAGGCAATTACAGTTAAAGGCAATTTTACCTTTCTCACCACCACTCCTTACCTGCCTCTCACTCTACTTTTATCTCTCTGTCTCTCTCTCTGTCTTTATCATTCTCTCTATCTCTAATCACATAGCAGGCTGCAATCGGCTTTTGTGCTGGTGCCGCATCCTGTTGATGGCCTCGTTAGTTGGGACTTAGCGTACGCCGCACAGGGAGAACACAATACAATCAACGATATACACACACACACACACACACACACACACACACAGTTGCACACGTGGCACAGTTGGCAATAAAAACGAATGTCCTGACGTGCTGAGGGATTCAAAAATAGAGAGAAAAAAATAAAAGGAGGCCAAAACAAAATGCCCTTAACCGAAGGCTTTCAAATTTTAGCTGCCATTTTGCATTTAATGCCTTGCACAGCAGCAAGAATCCGAAGCTTTTATTTACGGATAAAAACAAAACAATAGTCCAAATTAAATAAATAAAAATTCATTTAAGTGAAATAAACATTTTGGACTGTAAAACGCCTTGAATTTAATTAGAGCGAAAAAGTGTTGGCAAAGTAAACGCCAGTTGTTCGATAGCCTCAACTTTACACTTTTACCCGTATAAAAGCAATTTGGTTAACATTGTTGTTGGATGCAACTAGTTGCACAGCTTGCACTTTAATGGCGGCAGCAGTTTAATGGCCATTTTAAAGCCATAAATCACAGAGAAATGCCATGAAATACGAGCCAATGTATGGCAATTTTACTTGATTACAGAATTGCAAAATGTGCCCCATGCAGCAGTTGCGATTACTCATCCACATGACAATTGAAGGCATCTTTAGAATGATATTTCAGTTGATATCCTATATCTTACAATTTTAAGATAAAATAGAGCAAGTCTGCTTAATAGAATTTAAAAAACTAATAAAAAAAAAATATCAAATGCTTAAAAGAAGATACAGCATATAAGTATTTTCAGGATCGAGAAAGCGGTAAATGAAAAAAAAAGGCAAAATTTGACATTTTCAAAAAAATTTTCTTACGTGCTTAATGCATTTTATCAACACTATTATAATTATAAAAGACAAGCTGTGAAGACTTGTCGCTTTCGAAGTATTTATAGAAAACAATGCATCACGAACACGACGAAAAATGGAAGTCATGTTTGACTTCATCTTGACAAATGCGAAAGTCTGGGAAATGTGGAGAGTTATTTGGAAGAAATTACTCTTAAACCATAATAAAATAATGTAGTTTTCCATTTTAGAAATAATTTGAAAATGTTACTATCATTTTATTTATTTTACAAGTTTTATTAGTAATTTGTAACGCGACATCGCGAACGTGACAAGACTTTCACCTAGTTTGTTTCAAGAATTTGTTCATCAAATTTTATTCGATGTATCGAAAACAGCTTAAAAAACTTGTTTTAAATTAAACTTTCAATATATTTCTATGAATTAAAATGTATTCAATAGAATACAAACGGTACATTTTGGAAGTCAATTTTTAAGAAAATGGGCAAAAATATAGAAAAAGTGAATTTATTCCAATGTAAAATCTATATGTTCATACTATTGAATTTCTTCTAGCGTATATTGCTTAAATAAATAACTTTAATACATTTTTAGAAGAAAATTTCACAAGATGTGAATTTTACGTTTTTGGGCAAAGTGGACATGAGTAACGTTTTAATAAATCAGTTGAACAAGATGAAAATTTTATTTAATAAAGCAAGATTCTTAACGATTCGCAAAGTACAATAAAAAAATAAAACTTTTTAAAAAAATTCTTGTTTCCTGTATGAACTTTTCTAACTACGCAACTTTATAGCTTTTCGAAGCTCTTACAGGGTATAGAAAAGGAAGTGCACACGCAAAGGATTTGAAGTTTTAAGTCTCATTAGAGACTAGGAACAGAGACTGAGACTGAGACAGAGATAGAGATAGAGAGAAAGACTCAAATCGTAGCTCCAGCAGACGATTGCAATCCTGGCAAGCACTCGGAAACGTTTAAGTGCACTTGAGTGGATTTTAATGGACTTGCAGCATTCGAGTGTCGAGTCTTGTCGCTCTAATCAAGGCTTTGCTCTCTATATGTGTTGAATTGTTATGTTTGTGTATGTGTGTGTGTGTGTGTGTGTGTGCCATATAAGTTTTGTGCGTACGAATGTTGCAAATGTTGCCCCTGTTCGTCCATCCGCCCGCCTTTTGGAATACACATTTTGTATTGTCGTTATCTGCATCTGGAAGCTTTCGTCTTAATGAGCTTTGAGTGTGCAATCAGCTCGTATTTGCCTCTGGCAGAGTTGCCGTCTTTAACCAAATGTCATTTACAATTAGAAATATTACCAAAGGTCTTAAAGTGCAAGTAAATTTACTCTAGTTCACTTCCAATTTAACTTATGCTATAATTGTATTTTATTTTTAGTATATTTGAAAAGGAATAAAATTCAAAGAAATTCAAGGAATAGCTATATAAATCTAAATTGTGAATGGAGCTTAGTATAAAAATGTGAAAGTCGCAAAAAATTATTCAAGTTGTCGATATATCTCGGAATAATACCAATACATTGAATTTATCCAAAAAAAAATAATAAAATTTAAGTACACAGGTGTACTTTTAAGTAGATTTTGACTTCAAAAGTTGCTTCATTCTCCCACATCTCTGCAAAAGCCAATTCTACATTAAATTTTATCATTATTTACATTCATTCATTCTGCATTTAAATTTGATCGATTGCGTTTAAATGACTTTTCTTCATCTGAATGTGATTTTTTCGAAAACTCAAAGTTTTAAATTTTTTATTATAACGTTTAATCAACTACTCTCATCATTAAGACTTAAATTAACATTTTTTCTTTTCAGCGTACAATTAAAATTTATATTCATTTAATTTTATACTTTTTAATTTTAGTTCTACATTAATTCATTTAAATTAATTGTCAAAATTCATTTAATTTTTGCCGTCTGCTTTTAGGTGTATAATAATAATAAATAAATATATATATTATAATAATAAATAAAATAAATAAATATACATACATTTTAAAATAAATAAAATAAGAAAACATTTTAAATTTGATTCTCCGACGCTCCATTTATTTTGTAAGAAATCATGTCAGATTAAACACAAATTTGAACTTGTAAACTTGCTAGATCTAAAATCAGACCTACTTCAAAATTTTATAACTGATCCGATTTTCAAGCGGAATGTCATTTTAATCAAAGTTTAAAATCATTCTGTATTCATTATTATTTAAGCAAACCAAACTCAAGCTTTATAACATTTAATCAACTACTAAAATCTAAATATAAAGTCTTCGAAATGTATCTAAAATCTTGAAGCTGCTGTTGTTGTAGTTGGTTTTGAAAACCGAATTTAAACCGCACGATGGCGGCATTATCGTTACAAGCGCCATTAGCTCGGCCAAAACATGGACTCATCTTTGGCACCAGGTCTGGTTGTCTGTGGTGTGGGTCTGATACTGGCCTGGTCTGATACTGTTCGGTCTGGTCTCGACTGGTTTGGTAATTACGCACTAAATACACACGCCATTTGCTGCGTCATGTTTGAAGCGCTGATGCGTGGAGAATTTAGGAGGAGGCTGGGGACACCGCAAGGCAACAATAACAGCAGAAAGCCAAGAGGAATTCACAAGTGGGAGAAGTGGGAATTGAAGAGCTTGTTTCTGGTTCTATTATGCTCTGTGCTTATTGAGTTCTTATGCAAATAAACAACAACAACAGCAACAATGAGAAAAACAACATGAATATACGAGTATACAAACAACAAGGAGGCTGAGTTCGAATAACAGCAAAACGCACAAGTTAAACTACAAGTCAAGGGGGTGCAAAGGGAGGGGAGTAAAGGGGGGTACATATTCGTATACTAGCTTGTAAATAGGCCAGGATTTCTTGTTACAAATGCGCCATTCAATAGCAACGAGAACGACCCACTCAATGGTTCGCCTCGCACTTCTATGGCCTACTTCATTAATATTTATACAAAGCCAGCGAGTTTTTCTACTCTCTCTCCCCTCTCTCTCAGTTACTACTGCTTTCTCTATGAATTTCTAATATGAGCTGAAAAAAAAAAAAGAAATGGTTTGGGTTGTTTGCCCCACCTTCTCAGCTAAATCCCTGGCATATGGCCCCATCTTCCTGCCTGAAATCCCCTCTAGAAATGAACTATAAATAGGCAAAACACAGTCTGTTTGTTTGCTTTGTTTACGCATTGCTGATTTTGCATTTTGCAAATGAGAATAATAGTAACAAAGGCAAATGATGTGGTAGTAAATACCCTCAAAATATGTTAAATATATATAATATTGTATTTCCTTTTATAAATAGTTTTCTTAACTTCGAAAAAAGTTTATTTCAAGAGTTCACCTAAGCTTAATAATTTTTAATAACTTATTTACTTGATTTGCAACTTATGTTTCTATGTAAATATCATCAAAACAGAGACTTACAATTGTCAGGCATTATTTTGTATTTAAATGGTCTTTGTGATTTATGTAAAATATTTGCACAAATTGCTTAAATGTTTACCAGCTCAAGCAATTCATTTGATTTTGTTTCTATGAAAGTAGAACTTTGACAGTTTTAGTGAATGTGTATTAATTATTGTTTACATTTGCAATTTCATATTTATTTGCAGATTAACAAAGTGGAAAATGGCAACTGTCATAAACGAAATGCAACCTGACGCCAAAGCATTTGAGGTAAGTTGATAAAATTAATTTAAGCTCGAAAGTATGAAATCCATAAATCTGTAACAAACATTTCAACTTGGCTGCATTTTCCTTCTGCTTCAAAGAGCAAACACGAATGAGATTTTAGTCATTGACATTCCGATTGCCATTGCCTTTGCTTTTGCCTTTGCCGAATATCGAAATGTAATTAAAATCGCATCAAAGTAAGTCGACAATTCATATACATATGTATCTGTATCTTTCCCACATGTATCTTTAAGTCTGTTTGATTTTCCGGCCATGTTTGTCTGCACAAAATGTCGCACAAATCAACAAACTGCCAACAGTCGAAGCAGAAAATTAATTGCCAAATTCTAAATGTGCCAAATGCTTTTCAAATGTGACACAATTTCAAGGCAAACTCCCATATAAGATGTACGGAAAAGTCTCTCATTTCTAATTTGATTGAACTGACAATTCTTGGCACTTTTTATAAGTACAAGAATTTTTGTAATTATATCCGTCAGTTTCGATCAACATTTTCCGAAAAGTTCTGGCAAAACATTGATATTGATTTTGAATTGTGTTCTATATTTCTGAAACTACTATTGGTTTTACTTTCATAAAATTACTTTCCTAATTTTTTTTTTATTTTTATAATATTTCTATTCTATTTTTCTATTCCCAACTATTTAATTTCTGACGATGTTGTCTTTCGTAAATATTGATCATATTATATTATTTCTACTTTTTACAGTCCTCTGTAACCGCAGCTTCCTGATGAGTTCCTTGCAGTCTTCGATATATTTTCCTTTGACCTTTTTTCTTTTTAGCTGTGCACATTTTGTGGTTTCCCTTTTCTTGTCTGCCTTGTTCTTGGTAATTAAAAGTTGACGTTATTTATTGCCTAGTGAATTATTTTATAAGTTTTCTATGGACTTTTACCAAACTCGTTCAATGACTTAGGACCGTTTTTTCAATGTTATTATAAATTTTATCTTAGATATAGTTTCAAATGTGACATCAATTTCTAAACGTATTTTTGTCGAATATCTTTTCAATAGGTATTAAACACTCAATTTAAATAATGAAAAAGTGGACCTTATAATAAAAAAACCGTCAAAATCAAATTATAATTTAAAATTAAAGAATTAAAAGTAACTACTGCGATTCATATTAAATTCAAGAATTTTGTTCAATAAATGTCCAATTTATTCGTATTAATTCTTGATATTTTTACCATATTTAAATAGCAATTAGCAACTATTGCATTGTTGTAAATGTTCAACTAGCTCACAAAATAAATTAAAGAGTGTAAAAAAAATTGCTATTGCATCCTTTGCACTCCAATTGACAGTTGGCATTGCCAAGTTAATCCCGACTCGTCCGTCTACTAAAAGCATCGCGAACTAATTGCCAACTTCGAGTACAGCTCTGACTGCGACTGATGAACCAAGCCAGCCCCAATTTGCTGTAGAGTTTAATTGCCTGTCTGTGCTGTCTCTTAATCTGGGCGCCAATGCGTTGCAATTCATACTAACTTGGTCAAAATGAAGTTAAAGCTGCTTTTATGAGTTCAACGTGGCGTGCAACGAGCGATTCAATGTTGTTGACTCCGCCCTCAACTTGGCCAACAACCCAGCACATTTCTTGTTGCTGTTGTTGTTGTTGTTGGTGTTGCATTTGTCGTACATCTTTGTTTACTTTGTGCTCATGTAACTAACGTTAACGTTGGCGCGCTATTTTTCCCCTTTCATCACCTCTTCCCGCTGGAACTACGTTGTCCTGGACAAGGAATTTAATTTACCAGCAGACATAAAAATGGCAGAGGTTTGCAAGGATGGTCGCCAGGACTCACAGACACACACACACACATATATATATATACATTAGGGTGTCCCTTATTTGGTCAAAGTCAATATTTTTAAACGCATACGGGCTAGTTCTGTTCATTAGGTCCTAAAGCAGTCAGAAATAAATTTTTACCTCAATCGGAGTATGATAACCCGTGCCGACTTGGATCGGAAAATTTCAAAATTATATGGGACAAAATAAAAAAAAATTTTTTTTTTAATTTTTTATTTTTTTATTTTGTTCATTAGGTCCTAAAGAACTCAAAACCAAGTTTTCACCTTGATCGGAGTACGATAACCCATTCAAATTTGCATTGAAACATGAAAAAACAGTATTTTAACACTGATTATACATTTTTCGATGATTTTTCATGTTTCGATGCAAATTTGAATGGGTTATCGTACTCCGATCAAGGTGAAAACTTGGTTTTGAGTTCTTTAGGACCTAATGAACAAAATAAAAAAAATAAAAAATTAAAAAAAAAAAATTTTTTTTTATTTTGTCCCATATAATTTTGAAATTTTCCGATCCAAGTCGGCACGGGTTATCATACTCCGATTGAGGTAAAAATTTATTTCTGACAGCTTTAGGACATAATGAACAGAACTAGCCCGTATGCGTTTAAAAATATTGACTTTGACCAAATAAGGGACACCCTAATATACATATACACATACACACACACTCAATTTTGTTTGCTGCAAATTGTGTTTGCACTTTACTTTAAAACCCAAAAAGCAACAAGCGCAACATTTTCACAATTAATTTGTCATTTCGTCGTGCAAATGTTTCTCCAACTGCTCGACAAAGTTTTCCCCGAGTTAAAGTCTGTACCGTAACCGGATTCATTGTTTTCCGTCCGTTCTGGCCACAACAGCTTACCGTATTTACTTTTACTTACTTTTTGTGAGATATTGCATTTATGCTCCGACTGAAAGCAATGTAAAATATTAACAAAAGCTGAAAGCTTGCATATGCTGCACTCTAATCCATGACTTTTATCATATTTACAAAAGGATTTCTGCATACGCACACACACAAAGCTTCCTTTAAGCCAAAGAGTGTGTATGTGTATGTGTGTGTGTGTATGTTGACCGTAAAAAGACACTATGTAAATGCATTTATTCATGAGAAATTTCCATCTTTTTTCTATTTGCTCAAACTGCAGCTGAGCAAAATAAAGAAAAACTGACAAAGATCAAGTCAGTTGCCAGCAGAGACCACAACTAAATCCAAGTGTAACTCGTCTTAATTGCATCACAAGCCAAGCGAGCAAGAAGACAAGCAAAATCTAGATGAAATTCAAGTAAAATACAAAGTAAAAACTTAATTCCATCAAGGAATTTCGACGTTATCTCAACGAGAATTTCTTTGGAAAATTAATTGAAATGTTCAACAAAAAAATTATATAAAAAGTAAATTTAAAAAGAAACTTGCAGTGTGTATATTTATGCTCTGAAAAATGGTTCGTAAAATATCAAATATTGTATTTTCCTGAAATTCCTTTATAAAATCAAATTCCAGCGAACGAAACCTGAACTTAATTAACTTGTTGCACATTTCGGAATTCGCCATAAAACAAATAGTTTATATTTTACAATTTCAAATAAAAAATTGAACTGAAAAGAAAAACATTTATTTACCCACACAAAATAAAGCAAAAGACTTATCAAATATACAGGTTTACAGACAAGGCAAACATAACTTGGCCGTTGGGCAAATATTGAGCAACTCATGCATATTATACAATAAATAAATCTACCAGACGGACAGCAAATGTAAGCTCTGGCCAGGTCAAAACTTGAGGTCACAACGCAAACTGCTGTCAGGAGATCTAGAGAAAAACAAGACACTAGATTTGATAAAAAGGAAACAAACAGGCTAATAAGCCTTGGTCAAGAGACAGTAGGGGAGGCAAAACGAGCCGACAACTGTCTTAGATACATCCACAATAGATACATTTTGGCATATGTTCGGTTGTTGTTGTTGTTGAAGATTCTGTATTTGCATAGAAAGCTTTTGACTTTCGCCTGAGCATTAAAAATAAATGCCAAATAAAATAAATTATCTATATATGTAAGTATGTAAACGAGTATGTAGGAAATTTGTATGTTAACAGGATAAACATGAGCCAAGCGAAACAAAAGCAAAGCCTGTGGCCAACAGGACACCAAGTGTGTCCTTTCCTTGGGCATTGATTGCCATGTTCTAACTACAACAATGCGTATACGTAATATTTTTGGTTTTAAGACCAGTTACCACACAGCTAACTGACAGCTACACGAACAAAGCTCTGGCTTTGGGTCTTGTTGTTGTTGTTGTTGTTTTTGTTATTGCTTTGGCCCCAACTCCTGCTCCAGTTCCTGCTGCTGTTCCAACTCTGTCACTGGCAATGGCTACGTGACTGTGACACGACCAATTAGTGTTGCCTTCCCAGCACCGCCTGCTGTGCCTTTGCATTGTTAGAGACGACAACACACACACGCACACACACACACACACACACACACACACACACACACACTTTTTAGCACTTGCCAGGCATTGAATTTAAAGACTTAAAGCTTATGCAAATCCCATCAAGTGCAGCTAACTGCAAAATGCAAACGGCAAGCGACAAACGACAAATGTCTGTAATTCAAGGCACACACAAGGCGTTGAATTCAACACCTTTTAACACACACTCTCTCTCTTTCTATCTCTCTCTCTCTTTGTCTTTATCTCTATCTCTTTTTGCTTTGTTCTCGTTTGAAGTGCCTAACATATTTTCACGCTTGCATACAAATTAGAGGATGGCGTTTGCCATTGTCCTTTTTCTTTATAAAAAAGGAAGACTTCTGTTTGTCATTTGATGACCACTTGAAAAACATTTGCGTCACGTTATTGTGTAAAAGCTGCTCGGCAAAAGAGAAACCCAAAACCCTTGCCTTGGCAGATACCCTAAGTAATATAATAAAATTAGCTTTGAAAACTGTCCATGTAAATTCAGCTGAGTTGAGAACTCGGAACTCTACTTATAGGTGTTATTTGCGAGCTCATTAAAGCTTGATCAATCAAATGCAATTTCTGAGCCAATCAGAGAACTCTTAAAACGAAAAGAAATCTATTAAAAAATTACATTTTCAACACTAAAATCAAGAACTTTCTGATTAAATATCTTAGATTTCAGAATTATAAAAAACTTTATTTAATTTCAAACTGAAGTTAAACTTTCTCTAATTTATTCACTTATTATACTTATATTTAAATGTGAAAAAATCTAAAATAGTCTTAACAAATAACTAAGACACCCCATTGTGTCCTTCACTTGACAAAAAATAAAAGGCAAAAGTGAAAATCATTGAGTTTAGTTAGCATCAATCGAGAGCCAACTTCAAAGTGAATAAAGCTGCCAAAGAAGAAGAAATGAGAGGAAAAAAAATGGCAAAGGGAAGGCTAAAAGTAAACAACCATTATGCACTCAACATAAACGATAAAGGACATCAAAAGGGGGAGAGTGTTGAGTAGTTTGGGGGCAACATGAAAACATTTTACTGCCACCTATACACACATACACACACACACACACGCACAAGACCAGAAAAGTAAACAATTTCATAAGATATGCACAACAACAACAACAACCAGAAGAAGAGAGCGCGTTGGAAAATATCTGAATATACATATATTTAAACAAGTAAAATGTGGCAAGGCAACAGAAACGAAGGCAGAGCGGGTCAGGGGGGTCAGGGGGGATCAGAGTAACCACAGGGCGGGCAGCAAATAATGCAAAACAAACAGAAAACGTAGCAAACGTACGATAGTAAAGGACTGTGGGCAAAAGGAGCAAAGGGAGGGGTAAAGGAAACGGGCCGAGGGGAAGTTGAAGTGAAAGTAACGCAGTGGCGACACCCGGCGACGAGACACTTTGCCGCCAACGCAAATAAACCCAAAAAAAAAAAAAAAAAAAAAAAAAAAGAAGCTGGCAAAAAGGCGGGGGGGCGTGTGCCGGAAACTGCCGGCGACGGCGTTGGCCACTCAGCAACGTTTGACACTTGACGCAAGGACAACGTAAGGACAATGGCGAAAACAACAAAGACTGAAGTCAGAAAGAGAGAGCATTGATGCAGGCTGTGAAGGGCATAAAAAAAAGAAAGGCGAAAAAAAAACATAAATAAATATTTCAATTTTTATACAAAAATTTCATGAAGATAAAATATTTGAGTGGGCTAAAGAAAGGGGCAGAGAAGCAGTAGGACGACAAAATTAAATCCACACGCAGCTCTTACACACACACACACACACACACTTATACACACTTACAGGACATAACAAAGTGCTGATAAAGCGAGAAACTGGCACGCGAAAAACATCTGCGGGTTGAAACAGTCGTAAATAGTCCGCAAACGTATGTGGAAAAGCCCAGAGAGAGAGAGCAGGAAAATGTGGCACATAAATTTCAGTATTTTCGGGCTTTGTCAATGGAAACCAGTCTGCGGTTTTCTTGCCCAAATAACCCGCAACACACACACACACACAGCAAATGATACGAGATAAATGGCGCAGAGTGTCAGAGTGAGAGGAGAGACGGAGACGGAGGCGGAAGTTCAGTTCGGTTTCGTAGGCAGATGAAAGGGTATTCGAGCTGACAACCAGCATATGTGCAATTAGATGCCATCTAATTTCAAGAGTTGTTGCCAACAAAAAAAACAAACAAAAGATAACAAAAAATTGCGCTCAAATTAACATATTTTGTTCACGTTCTCGTAATACGAGTGCAAATTTTCATTGCTTATTCAACAGACACAGGATAAATTTACAATCATGTTGCAATTTGTATTTTAATTTAATTTAATTTGAATTTATTTTAAATCTTTTCAATTGCGAATTAAAATTATTTAAAATTATTTAAAATCAGGGATTAAAACCGAAATAAATATCGGTTTCAGTTACGGTTCCGGTTATGTTCGCATTTAGGTTTTCGGTTATCGGTTACGCAAAATCTTTGAATAAAGGTTTCGTAACGGTGAACCGGTTTTCGTATATTTCGGTTTTGAAATACCGGTATGGTTTCGGTTCACAAAAATAAATTTCTTTAAATAAATATAATTATATTAATAATATATAAAATAATACTTAAATAGGAAAAAATAAAAAATAAAATCAAAAATAAAATATAAAACTAACAACAATACATAAAAAATCGCAAACAAGAGTTGTGAGTCGAAAAAAAATCGAATCAGTTGAAAATGTTTCGTTGAAAATTATTTTTAATTTGTTTTTTAAATTTTTATAATACAAATTGAAAATAAAACCTTCTTTTATAATTGTAGTTGAAAGTTACACCATAACTCTTTTTGCAATTTTTAAAATAACAATCAGAAATACAACTTTTTTTAATTTTTATAATACCGATATTATTTATTAAAAACCGAAATTAACCCTTATAAATGAAACGGTTACTAAACGGTTATATCGGTTTACAGAGTTTCGGTTTTGAGGTTTCGGTCAGATGAAAATATTTTTTTTCGGTTCCGGTTTCAGTTACGGTTTTAAATTTCAATCGGTTTTTACCGGTTAAAGGTTACGGTTTCGGTTAGGGTTTTAATCCCTGTTTAAAATATAATTTTATAATTTATTTCACATTCTTATTTTATAATTTTACCTAAAATTTAATAATTTCATTTATTTATCTCTGTCATCTGTCTTAAGTCAACATTTAAAAAATAAATGAGTAAATAAATAAATTACTAAATAAATTCTGCCAGGAAAAAAATGAACTTAAACAAAAACACATTTTTACTACAAGAATTTATAACACAAATTACAAAAATTATTCAAAAGACTCCCAGATAACTGATAAAATTGCTAAATACGACAAATATTTGGAATTTATGTAGCAATTACGAGTAGATAAAAATATTTCTAATTGAAATTCTAGCTCCAACTAACTGACTGAGACATTTAAAATATGAATACGATGTGTGGCAACTTAAAAAAAGAGAAAAAAAAAATAGAAGGAGAAGAAAGAAAAAAGAATATGCATGCATTAATTGAAGTGCAAACAATGTATGCATAGAAAAATAACATGGCTTATAACAGATTCTACAGTTCCCAGGCGCTCAATATGCTAATTCGCCAGTCAATATGCTGAAGACAAACAAATTCGGATGCCATTTTGGGCATGCAAATTATACACTAGGTGGGAGAAATGAGACTTTCAAATATAAAATGCCAGAGGTGAAAACAATTCGATTCGGAATCTAAAAATTTAAGCTACTCGCATTGTTCAAATGCAGCTCAAAGTATTCGTAGTTAGTTTAGTTGTCAGTCTGTCTGTCCAAAAGTTGGCCAACAGCAATGTGGCCAATTCATTCATAACAAGCCTGAGACAAGAGAAAAGAAAGAAGTGAAATGAAGAGATGAGCTGGGATGATATTGGGTATCGGTTATCAGCAATCTGCATTTATGATTATGCAACAACGGCAAGTGCAAATGCGGCATGCAAACTATCAAAATGCATGCTACGAGCCAAAAATGCGGCAACAGCAACATGGGGGCAACAACCATAACAACAACAACTACAGCGGGGGCAACCGCAACATGGTAAACATGAAACCGAAACTGTAACTAAAACTGCGAGACAGCCGCATACATAACTGAGTGGGTGTGTGTGTGTGTGTGTGCGGGTGTGCGGGTGTGTGTGTGTGAGTGTGTGTGTAAACACTGTGAGGCAACAAAATTGAAAGCATTGCGAGTGCAACACGAGTTGAGCGTTGCTAAAAATTTGCATGCATATTTACAAACTTTTTGGGGCAAAGTCAGCAGTGGGTCGAGGCACATGCCACTAAACTGATGCATGAATACAACCCCCTCCACCCTCCTCCCCCGCTGCCTGACTGCCTCAACTCTCCTCTCTGTCTTTCTGTACCCCTCTCTCAATCCACATTCGTGTCACATTTGCCACATTTGATGTTCGTTTTTGCAACTATTTGCAAATGCAAATTGCAAACATGCAACAGGGACATGTTGCGTAAATGTCAATGCTACAACTTGGTCTCTCTATCTCTCTCTTTTTTACTCCCCCTCTCTCTCTCTCTATCTGTTGTCTGTGGCCACTCAAAGCGCGTTTTGCTGTCTATGTTGCAACGTTAAACAGCCTGCGGCAACATCACAAACTGAAGAATACAAAACGAAAGTTGCCCAGCTGATTGACGTGGGAGTTGTCATGTTCCAAAGTGGGCGTGGCAGCACAACCAGCAGCTACTACATACTAGCTACTTGTCAATGCATGAAAGACACTGCAAAAGATTGCTGAAGATGGAATTCCAAGCACAGAGTCGTAGACATGGGATAACAAGCAAAAATGCTGATGACAGTCAGCCCCGAAGGCAACGAGCAAATGGCGTTGCTTTAACAATGTCTTCCAATATTCGTCTGCTTCTTGCTCCTTCTATCTCTATCACTGTAGTTATTTCTTGACAATAATGGGATATTTTAAATATAATAATAAGGATTAACTTTCATAGCAAAATGTTCATGTACTTTAACAATTTCGTATCCTCTTACTTCCTGCCATACTTCTTGCCTTCTCTTTCACTGTCTCTCCCATTTTATCTATTCCTCAGAAATTTAATTTATCAATAAAACAGTTTGATTCATCTTAAAGCGAATAAAAATATGAAAACTAAGCAGAAAATAAATTCATATTAAACTCCCAAATGTTTGCTGTGTGAAATTTTTGTGAGAAAATGAAATTAAATTAAATTAAATTAAAATAAAATCAAAATATGTTGACTGTATAGTTTTTAATTTATTATAGGCAATAAAAATTTAATTGACATTTTATTATTATATATAAAATACACAGCATATACTGAATTTTATTTAGAATTTAAAATTTACAATTTTATTAATGCTGAATGATTTTTATATGTGAAACTTGAGATGGAACATTCATGAATTCTATCATTAATTTGACTTACTCTCTTAGATAAACATAAAACTAATTAGAAAACTTTAAAAGTATTTATAAAATTCCATGACAAGCATATAAAATCAACTTTTAAAATAAGCAATTAGTGCAAATATAACTAACATTTCTAGAACCGCAAAAACACTTTCCAATTATAAACTGTTGGCTTTCGTTTTGCTAAATCACTTGAAAATATTAAGAGACTTTCCTAATATACGAAAATTACTCGACAACTTTCTGAAATTTTGCCAAATGAAAACGTAAAAGAAAAGAATGGAATGGAGCAAAAACTTTGAGGCATGACGTACTAAAAGAAATCCACACAAGATAAGGTGCACAAAATCACTACACAGTTTGGTAAATATGGGAAAAAAAGCATAGAAAGAGAGGGGGAAAGAGAGGGAGAGTGTGGTAGAGTGAGAGCATGAGTAAGTGCAAATCAGAGAAGTGGAGTACGTTAAATTTTGCTGACTTAACAACATAGAAATGATGAAAATGAATGAGTGCATAAGCGAATGAAGGAGCAACTCACACAAACACACATATATACACACACATACGGACACATGTACATGAATAAATGTATGAGGCGCAAAAGGAAGCTGATGTTGTTTGCATGTAGAACGCGATGCTGAAAGCAGCTAACTCACGTTTGTGTAATCAGTGTGAAACCCAGCATAAGCAGAGCTAAATCCAAAAGAAGACCTCAGACCTTCCCCCTCCCTCACCCACTGATCTCTCAGTTCCAATATACATAATGACATGAAGCACTCGAAACACGACAGGCAACTGACGACTGACGACTGACGATGCTGCTGTTTTCCTTTTATTCCTTTTGCCTTGCTTCTTTTCTGTTGATTCTGATGAAAATGCCATGTGACAACGTTGTAAGCTATACGTGTGTGTGTGTGTGTCACGCCTTCACACGCAAATACCTTTATCGTATGTCAATGTGTCAAAGCCAGAGTCAATTTGACTTGCGGTTGTCGTTGACATTTTTCTTGCTTTTTACTCGTATTTGCAATTTTGAAACCTCAAAGTTGCCGTGACTTGCACGGCAAATTTTTTGCTGCAACTTTAACTCTGACTTGAATCTCTGTTAACTCTGATTTATGACACGGCCAACAAACGAATGATGATCCGCTGCTGGAAACATTAAAACTACTTAATGACCAATTAAATCCAAGCCATTTGAAAAAACAAAAGCGAATGAACCAAGAGTCAAATGCCAAATGTCGCAATTGCATTTATCAAATGCTGTCAATTAGAGTGAAAGAGAAAGAGCGCAAAAGGAAGAGGGAGGGAGAGAGAGAGAGAGAGGGAGGGAATCAATTGCATTGAAAGTGTGCTCGGAAAACTGTGTGCTAGTTGCCTTAACAAAAGGGCAAAGTCTGTAAAGTCACTAAAAATTTATGACAGCAACTAACCTCAAAATGCAAACCATTTCATTTACGACAATGAGTGCATCAAAAGTTTGCCCTTCTATTCGCTTTTCCCCCCTTTTGGGTGCCCTGTAATGTGAGTGCATAAAAGAGCCTAACAAGCTAAAACCGCAATCGGCAATTGACTGTAGCTTGTCATTCAGACAGAAAAGAATCTAATTTTGTGCATAACTGACGTGAAGGCTCGAAAATATATTTATGAAATCATTTAATCCTGAGCCTCAAAATAATGAAAAAGAGTAACTGCTAAAGAAATTTTCAAAAATATATTTGCTAGTATTTTTTAAAGTTTTTTGAAAATCCTAAAAAAAACTATTTTAGTCCCTTTATCCTACTTTTCACACAAAAAGTAACTTTTTAGCATTTTCAAAAAATCATAAAAAATACTAGCAATAATATTTTTGAAAATTTTCTTTTGCAGTTACTCTAAGAATTGTTTGAAGAATTTTTTTTTGCATCAAAATATTTTTTTAAATTGAGGATTAAAGTTGAAAAAGAAAAGACGTTCACAAAAATTCGAATTTTTCAATGGGTACTTAATGGGTTAAGGCAATTTTTGCATCTCTCAAACGAAATTCAAACGACCTTTCCAAACTTATTTGTTTAGCTATGAAGACTTGACTTTCAGTAGCTGTTAAAGTCAAAAAAATTGTGTAAGCTCTTAAGTTTTAATATTTATACCTAATTATAAATGTTTCAACTCGTTAAAAAATATTTTATTTTCATTTACTAAAAATGAAATAAAATCCTGTATTATTATTATTACTATTCATATGTTTAAGTTTTGATCTTCCTACATTTTTGCTCACTTTTGCCTTTCAGAAATGTCTTTAATTAATCGCTCATTTATTTTATCAGTCAAATTTCTTTGTTTTACAGGGTATCTGCCTGCCATGCCACACTATTTCTCTTTCATTTTTTAAGCTCTTAATGTTTTTGTGTGCTGGCAGTCTGGCGCCAATGATGTTGAGCGTTGATTACACTTTAATGGCCAAGGCGTTGCACAAAGTTTCTTCCTGTTCACACACACAACAACAACAGCAGCAGCAACAACAACAACGCACAGACACAAGCACACAAACACAGAGACATTTCTAATTATTTAATGGCCGCACTGCATGCAGTTTTGTTATGTAAATGTGCCTTGGCAGCGGCGGCTTCTGTGGTGGCGCCTCCGCTGTTGGCCCATATTTACGGCTCTTGTGGCAGCTGCATGCACTAAATTTTTGAACGCAACTGCAAAGCGAAACTTTCCAATCATTATTGCACACTCACACACACTTTCTCTCTCTCCCTCTCTTTTTCTGTCTCTCTCTCTCTCTCTCTCTCTCTGTTTGTGCAACACACTTGGCTAGGCACGTAATGGCCGCTGCGTCCTTTGTGCAGTGATACGTGCGAGAGGCAAACAAAAGGCGCAAGAGAAACGAAACAAAAGGCGTTAAAAATTAAAAAAAAAAAAAAAAAAAAAAAACCGAGAAAAAAAGCAGAAACAAGTAGAAAAGGCTATAGTCGAACTCCCGACTATACAATACCCGTTACTTATCAAAGTGCATTCAAAATATTTTTTATTGCATGCTTTTAGGTACTTATATTGCTTGAAAACTTAAATCAGCCATTACCACCTTTCTATTTGTCCGATCAAGTTAAGATTTAGTAGGATGATAGGTAATAATAATATTAAACATCCTAATATCTTGAAAACTGTGTGAAAAAAAAGGGCGTGGCAAAATTTTGAAACAAACTTGATCGGCTTAAGTCTGTGTGCCAAATTCGGTTGATCTAGCTCTCATAGTCTCTGAGATCTAGGCGTCTAGGTGTCTTAGACGGACATGGCTATATCGACTCGGTTGTTGATGCTGATCAAGAATATATATACTTTATAGGGTCGGAGATGCTTTCTTTTCCCTGTTACATACATTGCAATGAATACAATATTCCCTTTAACTTATAAGTAACGGGTATAAAAAAGCAGAAATAATATAAACCTGCAAAAGTACTTAAAGTGCCGAACAGTTGAAGGCGTGGGCGTTATCCATTAAATTACGAGCCAAGTCAAAGTCGAGCAGGACGAGGAGGAATAACAAAAACAAAAAAAAAGGAGACTCAAAGTGCAACGGGCAGCGATTGCATTTCATTGTTTTCATGCGGTTGCAAATGAGGCGAGGGCGTGTCCAGAACTTTATCAGATTGCGCATAAAACACTTAAAAAGAATTTCCTGCAATTCACTAAAACATAAAAAAAACCAAAAAAAAAAATGGATAGTCAGTTTATTGATTTTTCTAGCAATTAAAGTGACCAACAACGTAGAGAGCAGAACTAAAAGAAAAATGCCAAAAAGTCGAGGCAAACGAACGCTAATTGAAATTCCAGATTAACCGAGGCAAAGAAAAAAAAATCAATTCCATTGAGTAAAAGTAGAGAACAGAACAGAGTGTGTGTGTGTGTGTGTGTGTGTGTCTAGGAAATGGTTATCGATGCATCCGGCAGATGTGGAGAAGCTTCCGCTTGGCTGCAAATCGACGGACTCGTTGGTCATTCAATGAGCGGACAGATTAGCCGCATTCCCAGCCGCATAACGAGAGCAGCAGCAAAAGGGCAGCAAAGTGAGGGAAACGAGTAAAAACCGGCAACAAAATGGCCAAAAGCAAAGTCTGTAATGATGCGGAAGCTAACAAAAGGCCGTTGTGATACAAAGGGCGACAGTAGTCACTGACTGTCATGGCCAAGAGCAACGTTAGAGGAGAGAGAGAGTGGGAGAGAGACAAAGTTATAGGGGCAAAGGCAAAGGCATTCTAAAATTGCGGTCAATTGAAATGGCAATCAAGTTAGTGGCACGTCCTCGTCATGGCCAATATGAGCACAATAAAAGCCCTCTCACACACACAGTGTGAAGCGGTCAATGGGCAATGGCCAACAGCAACAGTAATAACAACAGCAACAACAACAACAATTTGCTGACATTCATACCAAATCTAAAGCCAATGCGAAGCACACAACAACACGCACCACAACAACCAAGACAACACAACAAAGCGCAACGAGCCACAATAATCACAATGGCCGAAAAAAGCATTCGACTTTTTGGCCAAGGACTTAACGAAATGAAACAGAGTCAAATCACGCAGAGAGCCGACACAAATGTGATAATAAAGAAAACAATATACAAAATTTGAGGATACGAAAATCTCCACAAAAAAATAAATTGCTATAAGATGTAAAATTAAAAGCAAACTTGATTTCACTATATCAGGGGTGCCACAGAAATAGCTTTCGCTTGAATTTGACGTAAATTTGTATGAAATTAATGTCAAATTCAACAAAATTGATTCCTGTGGCACCCCTGTATATATAAAAAAAATTAAATTATATAATTTAAAAAAGAAAAAAATTAAAATCTTATTGTTCTGCAATGATTAACTTAAAAACGCACCTGAACAAACCCTTGTATAATTTAATCTAAAAAAGGTGTCAACCCTCAGTCTAGTTCGAAAAGCTTGGTGAAAATTCTAAATTCTCTTTCGCTGCGATTTCTGTGGCACCCCTGATAAATTGCATTTTCAAACAAAATTTTGAATTCTCCAAAATATTTTAGCCTTTTCTGATCGATTTTTATTTGACATGCTCGCTGATTTTTGAGAATTTATGTAATCTAACAATGATATAATAATTTTATATATATAATAATATAAATTGAACAAAACCCTTTAAATAATTACAAATTAAATACTATATATGACAGGAAAGAAGTAATTTAACGACTACTTTCTGGAATAGATCTGTTTAAATTCAACCTTTCGTCGTCATTAAAAACTAGATTTCCTCAACAGTACACTTCTGGCCAACTAATTAGATCATAACATCTCATTTCAAGACTAAGAAATGACTATAAAAAACCATTTCCTTAACTTAAAAGTCTACCTTTATATTGCAAATAAAATTGCAAATAAAAAAAAATGTACAGAAAATTAAATAAAATACCCAGTGGAGCATTAAGAGTATTATAAATGAATAAGCTCGTCTCGTGAGGAGGAGGAGAAGGAAGGGGTCGACCACATTCGACCTGAATTTGGCCAGACATCCTGGCGTGCAGGAAATGTGCCGAGGCAAAAGCGAAAATAACAGAAGGACGAAAGCCAAATGGAACTAAAATCATTTGGACGAAAACGTAACGAGCATTTCAGTTCAGTCTTGAACTCGGAGAGGGAGAGGGAGACGGAGAGAGAGAGGGAGACGACTCAGAATCGTGTCTGGTGTGGCAAGTTGGCAAATCTATTGCCTTGGCAAAAGCAGTTTTCAATTTAGTTGCTATCGTTGCTTATCGCTCCGCAGAGTGACTGGCAATTTGCGCCGACAAACTGCGGCAGCTGGCGCAGCAAACTTGCAACTTGCTGCAAAAGTTACTGCAAATCAACAGCAACAACAACAACTACAACAACTACAACAACTCGTACAACTTGCAGCACTTTCAACTTAGCCACAGGCCTAGACATGGCTCGTAAGCTTAAAAGCAGTTGCAGTTGTTGTTGTTGCTGGTTTGTCTAGTTGTTGTTGTTGCAAGTAACGTCAGCAATTGCAGATTTTACGTTTCAGCTTTCATTTGATGGCCTTTTAAAGCCATTTTAGCACGCGCTTCGCCCAATTTCAGTCCAAAAATCCCAAAGAACACTTACGCCGGAAGTTTAACTCGCGCGGTTGTTACCACGCCAAAAACAGAAAAAAAGAAAATAGGAAAAGGAAAAAGGGGCAAAGGAAAAACTAGCCAAAAATTGAGGAAAACTGTTGAAAAACTCAACCGCATCGCATTTTTGGCCATGTTGTTGCTCTGCTGCTGCTTCAACTCCCTCTCCCACTCTATGTCTCTCTCTCTGTCTCTGTCTGTCTCTGCGGCGGCTGTGGCAAACATTTCCTTCCCAAAATATCCCTTACTCCCCTCCCTATTGGCCCATTTGCTAGCAACTCTAAACGTTTTTCACACATTTCGCTTGCAGTTTTTGCAGCATTTGTCGGTGTCTGTTCATGATTTATTTTGTCTTGTTCCCAGACCCATTTGCACTGCCTCTGGGGAAGAGCAGCGACTTCCTGCCTCATCCGCTCAACCCCTCATCCCCTGGCCCACATCTTGTTTATGTGAAAATGCAAAAAACAGAAGTCGCATGAAAAATGCACTTGTCAGTCACCCTGTCAGCGGTTGCACTTTGTTATGAGCTGTCAACGACTCAAACAACTTGAATGGCAAATAGTCGAGCATGCTTAACTGGGAGATACCCTATATGAATATCAACATATATTCAAGATTTTTATAACTTTAGCATTTATATACATTTAATCATATATCAGGGGTGCCACAAAATTCGTTTACATTTGTATGAAATTTAAGTGAAATTCAAGCGAAAGCGATTTCTGTGGTATTATGTTGGTATGTAGGTATGATTTAAAAATATACATATATTTAAATTTCATACAAATGTAAGTGAAATTCAAGCGAAATCGATTTTTGTGGCACCCCTGATAGATAATTTACATGCGATTGCCCCTTTTAATTTCCTTGAAATTATCTTGCCTGTTTAATTGCTTAACTCTTTCACTTACTCTCTCTTCCCAACTGTCTCTTATCTTACTTTTCTTCCATTTTTTTCCACAGAATTTGACAAACATCAGTCGATTTTCTAAGGTATTAAAATTCCCGGAAGAAATGTTAAGTTGAAACTTAGCAACTCAATATTTTCGCTCTACTAACTTGTTTATTCTGTTGTATTTTCTCTTCATATATGTGGCTCTCTTTTGTCCTTTTACTTTCTTAATCTGTCTCTTCTCTTGCAAAGCTATCTGTATGGGTTTGACATACCCTCTTCAGCCTTTCTCACAGGGTATTGAAAACCGACTAAGTGTAAAATGCAAAGCTCTAACGCAGCCTCATGATTGTCTTCGTTGTTTTAACTAACTGTTTGCTTAGCTCTCTCTTTCATCCTCCCTCTCCCTCCCTCTTTCTAACTCTCTCTTTTTGTTATTTAAGTGACCGTAATGGCTCTGACATTGATCCATCCACAGCTGTGTGCGATTATCAATGGCTACACTCCACTTTCAATGAGTTTATTTGTTTGCATGTTTTTCTTTATTTGGCTCCGAAGTTGTTTTCTTTGGCTTGTCGCTTTGGTCAAATTCAGTTAGCCAAAAATTATCGACTGTTTGTTCGAGTGTCGAGTGAGTTTTTCCCAGTGGGTAAAGTACACTTCACATGTGTGTGTGTGTGTGTGTGTATGGACTCAAGTTGATAAAGATAAGTGCAAGATAAGCAAACGTTTTGTTGGATAAACTTTTGTAGTGTTTGCTGCTCTCTTGGACACTGGACTTGGACTGCAAAATTTAGGAGCTTTATGTGAAGTGTTGTTCGAGTATTATCAACTGGGAGAGAGAGCTTGCAAATGGGAAAAGTTGGCATGAGTATGAGTAATTTGGAGATTTAAATGTACGCCATGTTGTTCACTGTGTTTAGAGAACTCTTCAATTATTAGATTTTTGCATTTTGTTGATTTTATAACTAAAACAAAACAGAATTTTATCAATAGTTTAAGCTATAGTATACTTTTTAGTAGTTTTTTAACACATTTCTATACTGTAAAAGCATCTTAATTGGGTGTTTAAAATAAACATTTGATTTCATTTTTAAAATAAATAATAAAAACTACCCTAGGAACTAGGAAATCTAAAATTTAATTGTCCCATAAAGAACCAAGGCCTATTTAATATACAAGTCCTTGAAAACACCTCTTCATTTTAGGCATAACTTAAAAAACAATTCAAAATAACTATAAACTAGCCATAAAAATGTAACTTAAACCATGCTTTAAAGCCTCAAAACAGCCAACTAAACTAATGCACAAATAATAAACTTGTTCTTCTCTTTTGTTTGCAGCTATTTGGCAGTGAAGCGTACAACGTGGCGTATGCGTGCTATTTAAACCGGAAACAATATTTACCATAGGAATCGTCACAGGTGAACTTTTTGTATTGCACTTAATATGGTAAAATCTGCTCAAATTTATGAACTTTGCTAATTAGCAGCATTTACACAAGTTTCCCCAGTGAAAAACGAGTACACGGCTCACCCCCCCCCCCCACCCCCTTCTCCCAACAAGCTGCTCCCTCAGGTAGTCCAAGCAAAGGATCAGCTGGTCAGTGGGAAATGTGAGTTGAACAGGAGAAACAACAACATTTACAACATGAAAATTTGCCATGGCGAACTTAACATCAACAAGAGGAAGGGCAAGGGGAAAGGGAAGTGCAGGGAGGGGGCTGACAAGTGGGAATACACGTGGCCACATGTTAAACTTGTTAATGGCTTCATTTATGTAAGTTCATTAGCAAAGCACGAACAACAGCAACAACAACAACTGGACTGCATTGAAATGTCAATAGATTGAAACTAGTTATTTGTTGTTGTAAATTGTAGTTGTTGTTGTTGACAGTTGGCAGTTGACAGTTGGCAATTGCGAGTTGGCAAGTCTCGAGGCGTTGGCCATCAATCAAATCAACAAATGGCCAGCTGACTGCACAAAGTTGTCACTTGGTCGAGAAGCCACAGTCACAGCCAAAGGAAATGAAATGAAAATTAAAATGCACACAGAGAGAGAGAGATAGAGAGAGAGATAGAGAGAGAGATAGAGAGAGAGATAGAGAAAGAGAGGGAGAGTAGACAGAGAAAGCTAGACGTAACTTGGCCAACTGGAAGACCGCAAGGGAGGGCAGAGCTGGCGGTAGAGTTGAACGACAGTGCCTCCCAGGTTGCAGGCAACGGCGAATCAGGCAACCAATCAAGCGGCGTGTGACATGCAACTGAAGCGTGCGTGCCCCAGCAACTTGCAACACTCCATGCATTATAAACTCCGAGCTGAGGCAACTCAGCCAGAACTCCATCTGTGTCCTGTGTCTGGGGACTGTCTGTCTGTCTCGCTGTCAGCACAACTTTTAGCTTAGTTTGTGTTCAACTTTGCCGCACACTCGGTTAGTTTCACTCTCCACATCTCCAACCTGTCCAACCTGTTATACTGTCCACGTGTTCAGCATGTTCACTGTACAGTGTTCACTGTTCAGCCTGTCCAGGATCTCCGCTCCTTTAGCTGCTGGCGACACGTCAATGCTTTCATCATTTAATTAACTGTTTCGTGTCGCGTGCGAGAATACACTCCGTCTCCCTCTTTCTCTCTCTCAGTCTCTGCCTGTCTCTCTCTATCTATCGTGCTGACTACGTGCCTCGTGTCCGCCATACAAAATATGACCAAAATCACATTTCAATATGCGCAACAGCAGGCTGTGGAGCAGCACCTGCAACTTCAACAAGGGACAAGGACGAGCAGTCGATTTCCCGACTCTAGTCGACTCGAGTCGAGTCCTTGCTTGCCACAATTTGCATGTGATTTGATTGATCGCCCCGCACTTGCCACGTTGCCGGCTAACGGGAAATTTAACTGTCAATCCAGACCAGTTGCTGCTCCCTTTCCCCCAACTCTGTCAGGTAATTGGTATATTACTAGGCTAATACGTAGATTGCTAGCCAGCTGAATGCTGTCGATGTGTTATGCGTTAACATATTCACAAATTATGTTATTAAATCATTTAGCACGTTATTCTGACTTAATACAAATTGACAAAGCTTAAAACAGTTTAGAGTTTATGGTTAATGCATGTAATTCTACATAGGGATATTAATATTCTAATTTAAATTTTAACAATTTAATTTGATTTTATATTCGTTCTTTCTTTATTTGAAATTTAAAATTTTAACCTTAATTTCATTTAATATTTTTATCCCTTTTAATACTTTCAATATTATTATTAATTATTTTTAGAGTTTCTGTAGAATCAATTAAGGCTAATAATATTTTATTTCAAATTTTGCTAAGCTGTTAGATATTATTTTAAATTAGTACATTTTTCGTTATTTGTTTGTATTAATTAGGTTAATTTATTTCTTATTTTATTATTTACAATATGCGTTAACATTCTCAGAAATTATGTTATTAAATCATTTAGCACCATATTCTGACTTAGTAGGAATCGATAACGCTTAAAACAGTTTAGAGTTCATGGTTAATGAATGTAACATTTAATTGTGGCTATTTATATTCTTTTTTAAATTTTAACAATTTAATTTGATTCATTATTCGATCTTTCTTTATTTGAAATAAAATATTTTATTTAATATTTTTATCCCTTTTAGTCATACATTTAATTTCAATATTATTATTAATTAATTTTAGAGTTTCTGTAGAATCAATTAAGGCTAATAATATTTTATTTCTAATTTTGCTAAGCTGTTAGTGAGTAATTTAAATTATTATATTTTTCGTTATATCTTTGTATTAATTAGGTTAATTTATTTTTGTATTCATTATTTAAATTATTATATTTAAGTAAGTAATATTAAATAATAGTATTAAGTAAGTAATTTAAGTAATATTAAGTAAAGTAATGAGTAATTAATTCTTTGTGTTAAATATGTTTATTTATTTCTTATTTTATTATAAACAATATTGTTATTATTATTTATGGTTACGCTTACAACATTAATATTAATTATTTTATAATTTATTTAAATTAATTAAGTAATTTTTTGTGGAATTCTTTTAGTTGACATTAACTAAGTACATTTACAAACTCGCAAAGTTTACTAATCCCAACTATTGCTCTTACTTACAATTTGTTAGTCTTAAGCACTTAATCTGTTTGAAGCCCGCTTAAGTTATGTCGTCTTTAAGTACGTTATCGCTTAAGACAAGTTCTTTGCATGGAAAATACTTTGGATACACATTTCCCTACCCTAGCAACAATTCGAGTTTCCCAAGTCAACAGAACTTAACTCATATCTGAAATAGTTTTTCCCAGCTTTTCAATGCTTAAGCTCTAACAAATCGCATCAAATGGCTCATGTGGCTTTTCTTTTTCATTTTCCCTCCCCCAACAACAATTCACGAGCTATCAAATTAATAGATAAAAACTTGTTTAGTGTGAAAGGGGGCAATGTCTGGTAGAGGGGAGGGGGCGTATGTGCAATAATTTATGGCTTAAAATCAGAACGGCAAACAGAATTGTTTACGATTGTGTTCAGAGCGAAAAAGAGAAAGAGAGAAAAATAGAATTTCAAGCTGTGTAGATTAAAAAGAAATTCAACGCGATATTTGCGGTGATTTATGTATTATTTTCGACGTTATTTGAGTTTATATTTAAAACATTAGAAAACAACAACCACAAAGGGAAGCGGATAGATAAAAACTAAAAGTGCACAAAAGAGTTGAGAGTTGAGAGTTGAGGGGGGGAAAAGCAAGTTGAATGTAGGTAACAAACAACCAACAAACAGGCAGACAGATAGAGAAACGGACAGACAGACAGACAGACGGAGAGACGGGGAGACAGCCAGGCAGACATAGAGATAGCATGCGAAACGGAGACAGAGACAGAGACAGAAGCAGAGAGAAAGATAGATAAAGTGCAAAGGGCAGACAGACAAATAAAGCGGAAATGTTAACGGCAACGAATGGCGAATGGCAATGGCGACTGCAGTTGAGGGCAGCCATTTTGTATGTACACACACACACAAGCACATACCATACATGTGTGTGAGTTTAGGTAGATTTGCAGCTTGTACATTTTTGGGGTTATTTTGTACATGATTTCCGCTTAAGCACATACATATGTGCTTACTATATATCCCTTCAATTCGCATTCCTCCCCGCACCACAGTGCGTATAATTTATGTTGCAATTTATATTTTTGGACAACAATTCGAGTCGTTTACCAATTTAAATTGACTGCCAGTCGAGCTGGCATTAAAGTCAAGCGATTCTCTTCTTTATTCCGAGGACGAGGACGAGTTCACAGCCCGGACAAGGCACAAACAGTTGTTGACATTAATGCCTTGGAGAAAAAGGCACAACGCGCCGTGTTGAAAAGCGCAGCATAACAACTGCCAACTGGCAACTTGCAACTAGCAGCTGGCAGCTGGTTACTTGCAACCATATACAGCTATTTTCGACACTCACACACATGGGGCAAGTGCTTGAATTGTCTACACAGAAGCAGCAGCAGTTGCAAAATAAAAGGCAAAGAAGTGTCACTCACAATGGCACTGAAGTGGAGCACTTGCACACAGTCCCTCTCTCTCTCTATATCTCTCTCTTTCTCTGTTGTTGCTGTTTACTCAACAACTCGCAACAGGCTGCAAGTTGCCTCGGGTCGAGCAGTCTTAAAGTGTTTTATTAAATAATTTAAGAGATTTCAGTCTCTATGGTTCCTATTCATAGTGAACTACAGTTAACAACATGCTTATCCATTAAGTTTTTGGTATAACAGCTAGTCGTTATTAAATTATTCAACAAAAAGACTCAACAAGAAAGCTAACAAAACTAAATACTCAATGGAGAAAACTTTTGTTGGCGAAAATTGTAAAGACAACTGCAGTACAATTAAGAAATAATGCATAAAAGTGGTTAGCAAAAGTAAAAGGAAATGTTAAGAAGAAAGCAAAGCTGCATTTGATTTAAAAGATAAATATATATGAGATTGTATAGAAAACATTTCAAGGAAAGAAAATCTCTTAAAAAATAAATGTATCAGGGATGCCACAGAAATCGCTTTCGCTTGAATTTCACCTCAATTCGCAGAATAATTTTACGCGAAATAAACTAGCGCTAAGTCCGCTGGCGTCCGATGCTGCCACCTAGTTCGATTTAGATTTTCCAAGTCAGGAGCAGCGATGCCACATTTTTTAGTCAGAATTCGAAATAAGGTATTTAAAATATATATATGGAAGCACTTCTGTTTATTTAAATTAAGCATTAAAAAAATAGCTTTTTTGAGGCAAATCAAGTTTTACCGAAAAAAACCTTTAATTGTGCAATTTGTGAAAACATTTGTCACAAAGAGCTGCCAGACTAATGGCAGACAGTCGCTAGAGTTGTCGAGTAACTTTTATTTTGTCGCGCCAATTGCTTTTAAATTTTTTGTAGCTAAACAAAGTCAATTATTATATAAAAGAATTAAATTATATAAAATAAATATTAAAGGCTTATTGTTCTGCAGTGAAAAACCTAAAAAAGTTGCTAAACAAAAACTTGGGTAATTTAATCTGAGAAGGTGTCAACCCTTAGCAGCCTACTTCGAAAAGGTTGGTGAAAATGCTAAAAAAAAAAAATTAAATCTCTCGAGGTTCTGTGGCACCTCGAAAATTTCCTGAATTATAGCTCGCTTTTATTTTTAAATATAAAAAATGATAATGCTTCAAAGTGACGTCGACTAAAACTAGCTAACTTTTTAAATAACTTTGACTTAACTCATATTAAAGTTCCTGCTGCTATCCGAATTTTACTTTAATTTCCCAAACCTATATCATTTAGTCCCCAGGTCAAGTGGTAGTTCCATTTGCAAAAACAACTCAAAAAGTCAAGCTAAAAATGTACACAATTTGTCAGAGAGTTCTTCATGAAGATAGCAGACTAAATTTTATGGGATGTTGTTGGATTTCGTTCTATCTTTCTGCTGCCGGGCAGAAAAATAACAATTAATTCAGGATAAACACATTTTATAATTAAAAAATTCCTTTTGTAGCATGATGAGCTGAGCCAGCAGAAAAACAAAAGCAAGCCAAAATGAAATTAAGTGAAAACAACTAAGCCAAAAAGAAAAAGAAAAAAAAACAGGCAAAGAAGAGAATTCCACAACGACAAGGGAACAGCTTACAAAACTGACAGCCAAATGAAAGACGAAGCAAAGAAAAACGACGCAAAAAAAAAGTAAAAGATATTCCCAAAAAACACAAACACAGAGAGAGAGAGAGAGAGAGAGAGAAAATGTGGAAAAGTTTTTGGACAAGCGTTTGTGAAATACGTAATTTTACGAAATGTTAAAAGGTTTGTAAAAGACGACGGAGCGCACGTCGACAGCTAATGCAACACATGGCGTATACGTAATGCGCTTTCAATGGCTGCCATCGTCCAACGTGTCGCACGCGCTTTCAATTTCACTCAAAGGCCAAAAATTTAATCATCTCTCGTCCTCTAAGCTGATTAGGGTCGCATGCATGAACATTAGAGAAATGCCAGTCCCCCCTTTCCACTTCCCATTTTGTACACTAATTTCTGAGCCTTTTGTGGGTATTATTACTTCTTTTTTTCTGTACTTTTCTTGTGCATTTCCGTAAGGCAAGTAATTTATTGTTTGTAGCGTAATTAACCCGTTTCATGGTCGCGTTTTTGGCTTTCACACTTAGCTTTTGCTGCTGCCGCCTAATGATGTTATATACATTACACTTTGCATTCTTTGTGGTTGCCGTTCGAGCCTAATTTGTATACCCTGTGAACAGAAGAGAAGTATATGATACTATCAAGAAATAGAAATAATTTCTAGGACATTTAGGCCCGTTTTCAAATGTCTAAAGAAGGTGTTTGATTACTTGTTTAAATATAACTTATCATAAAATGTATAAAAAAATCTAAAATATTCAGAAAAAATCAAAAATAAGCCGAAGTACTCAAAAAGATTATTTTTGATTATGTTTGATTTTTTCCGATTAAACACAAAAAATTCGTAATCTAATCATTAGTTCGACTTTTAAACAAAAATAATCTAGTTACTAATGATTATGATTATTAATCATTATTTAACAGGTATGTATACATTGAAAAAGTGGTCAAAGTTTATTATAATTCTAACGATATTTAAAACACGATGCGAGAAATTATGCCTGCTTTATTTTATGCCTTATTTTGTTTATCCTAAAATTAAAAAAAGTGGTTTACAAACTGTCAATAGTAAAAAATATTCAGACATAGAGTATCTTCCGCAGTTCACATAATTTCATTCCACTTTAATCTGCTTCTTTTCCCTCAAACCCTTTGGGCAAAAGCAAAAGCCAAAATTTCATTTCGCTTTGGTGATTTAAGTCTTATCTGCGTGTAAAGTCGTCCCCGTAATTAGTTTCATTTCGGTCAAGCTGTATATCTGCTATATCTGTATACACCTAAAACCCAAAAAAAGAGAAAAATATAAACCCCTTATTCATTCCCTTCGTTCGTTGGCGACCTGTGCAAGTTGATGTTTTTTCGCTTACATTTCACAAATTGTGCGCAGCTTGGCAAACTTGGCCAAGACGCGTTTTTACCCCCAGCCCAAAAAAGGGAGTTGGATTTCGTAGCATTCTTGTATAACTGGCAGCTGGCATTTGGCAAATGTCAGCTTAGACCTCCATCTCCTTTTCCCCATTTTCCCCTTCTCCTTCTCCGCACACGTTCGAGCCAAGTAAAATGACAGGCAAATTAAACTTGAGTAAATGGCAGGCAACAGACAATTTATCAGATATATTCTCGTATATATGTATGTACCTTAACACGTACATGATAAAGCTATAAATTTGCACGTTCACAGAAAAAAAAATGTCTTCTCGTACGTTTTTATCTAGAATTCAATTTTGTCGTGAGCAAATCCAATTTAAACTTTTGCTAACAAACTTTAAAGTTGCAGTACTAAAATAAATTTAGATTTATTTAATACAATAAATAGTTTGAATGTTTTTCTTATGTTAAAATAGTTTTAAAAAATATTAAATAATTAATATTAATTAATTAATATTATTATTTAAAAATATACATTAATTCACGTAATTTAAAATAAGCGGAATTTTATAAAAATGATGTCAGTCAGCGCAAAATTACTTTTATCATAGTAGTAGTAGTATATTTTATTTTTTGGGCTTAAACAATTTTGAAAGCTTTCATTCAAAACTCTTTTCGTTTCGTTTAGCGTTGTTCTCTTTCGACTCGTATTTCTAAAAATCAATTTATCCGATCTTCCCGCATCCAGCCGCCCCGCAGAGAAATGGCCAGCAATGCACCAACCCGTAAGCCAAGTAATGCCACCAACTCACGGATCTCTCATAAGTCAATGAAGTTGGAGATGTCAACGTTGGCACGATCCTATCATCAGCCGGTGGTCATAAGCGCCAGTGGGAAGGACGCTAGCAAGGATAAGGAAAAGAAATTGAAGCCACAGATATTGAAGATAAATACAAAACAGCCCACGAAACGTGTTGAAGTCGTCGAGTCAGTGCGTCCGGCTATGGCCAATGAACGTCACATGGTAATGGAGAAGCCACATATGGAACCACAACCTCAACATGCTCGACACTCGCGCAAGGTGAAGCTTGACGTCAGCGTGTCCAGGACAAAGGACCTGCGCTCGGCTGTTGTCGAAACAATTTTGGTCAGCAAACAACTGAAAGAGCCGAAATCACCAGAGAAACCGGAGAAACCAGAGACTTCACAGCGACAGATACGCACCAAGAACCAAAGTCACAATACCAAAGTATTTTTCGACAAGTATCTCAAATTTGCATACGATCTGAGCACACCAACCGGTGTCCGTCAACTGGAGGAACATTTCTTTCCCAAAGATCAAGGCAAATCGCACTCGAAAACTATCCAGGTGGGAGACTCCTCTGAGAAACAGCATCGGACGACAACTGACGACAAGTTGACAAACGTACGTCAAAATACGGAGGCCATTGATCAAAAACAAAAGCCAGCAACAATTCAAATGCTTTGAAAATGCACAATAACATTCCAAATTACTCAATGGCATATTTTTATTCAAGTCTAAATTTTATAGTTTTTATTAATTGGCCCAAATTAGAACAATGCAAATTAAATGCACTGCGATCTTATACAAAAACAAACTTTCCTTTTAAATGAGAACAATTCTTTTTTATAAAATGATTTAATTATAAATTTAAGTAATAGTAAATATTATTCATAGCTAATCCTGGACTAAGAAGTAATAGTTTTATTTGAAAACTGAAAATTTGAAAATTCAACTCTATCACAATTTCAATAGTTGAAATTTTAATTTCAATATGATTTCATCGATTTGCTGGCACTAGAATTTTACCCTAATATGTATACAACATTTTATGCGAAATACAAAATCTAATTACCAGACTGGGAATACGAGTACTACAATTGTGGCCTAGGCCTAATGAGTGTTAATAACAATGCTCTACAAGCTGGCTAATTCTGACAAAAACAAAAAGAAAATTCAAACCAAAACTCAACTTTTTGCACACAGTTTAAATGAAATTTATTGTGTAGAGTGGCCACATTCCACATGCAAATGTGTTATGCTTTGTAACACACTCACACACCCACACACTCACACACCCACACACACACACACACACCCACGGCCACAAGCTCATTCAGCAAAAGGCAGACAACAGCAGACAAAAGCAACGCATTGGGCATTGTAAATCATAATCAAAACAATAGAACAAATGAAGCTAATGTGGCTCATATGAACAACAACAACAACAACAGCTACAACAATGGCATGTGTAATAGTATGTGTGTGTGTGTGCGTGTATATGAGTGTCCGTGTGGTAAAGTGTGTAATGGAAGGAGAGGAGCGCAGTTGGAAGCGTGAGCTGTGACTACATGTGGTCGGTCATGACAAACTTTAAAAGCTAACTAATTAAAATCAACAAAATACTTTAATTTGTGAGAAATTGCAGCACGTCGCAACTGACAGACTCTTTGGTATGATTTTAACAGTAATAATACATGAACATTTAGCTTAAATGATAACTATTAAACTGAACTTCATTTGAGATTTTTCTAGACATTTTTAAATTAATTAAAAAAATTTAATAATAATCAAAATAATTTTAATTTAGTGAAAAAATTTCCTAAACTTTTCTCATTTGATTTTTATTTTGTTTGTTTTGCAATATAAGGTATTAACTATTAATTAGTGCGCTATATATACAATTAAAGTAAGTATTTTCCTAAAATAAACTTGAAATGTGTAGAGCAGGGGTGCCCAAAGCCAGCATACGAATGAGTTCGCACCAATACTCATACAAAAAAACACCAATACAAAGACGAGAAGTGCAAACTTGAAGAAAAGACAACAACAAAATCACATTGAATTTGTTGTTGCTCCTTCTCGCAAGTGATCGCAAACACCAATCAGAGAAGAGAACAAAACCGGTTTTTGTGCTGTGCATTGCATACAAACGAAAATGTTTGCATGTGTTGGTATTTTGTATACTCGTCGCCGTGAATGTATACGATATTTTGTTTCCTATGCTTTGAGGAATTACAAAAACAAATGAGGCCGAAAATCAATGGAATGAGCAAAATGTTGTATACATACCTTAAAATTATATAATTTAATTTAAAATCTAAAAGTTGTATTAATCTATAAATATTTATTTAATTGCTTTGTTTTCTACATTTTTTTAGTTAGTATGTACATTAGAGTGCATCGATTTTTTTCACCAAAAATGGTAACCCATTTTCGTAATCTGTGGTCAATTCTAAGATGTTTTCACGAAGAAACCATAGTTCTAAAATGAATTCCTGGACCGCGCTTTTTGAGTTGAAAAATTCACTTTTTTGAACAATTATATCTCGGGTGTTTATGGACCGATCCTGACAAATTTGGTGTCAGTACTCTAGTTAGGACCAGGACTTTCAAAATTTCACAGAACCAAAGGACCAAATGTCCTTTAAACGTTATTTTCATCCTTGGGACGACGATTGCGCGATTCGATTACGTCGAGATATATCCTAAAAAATTAGTCAGAATTTAATATAATTTTGGCCCAAAGGACAGTTTTATCGTCCTTGAACTTGTATGTTTTATTAACAGAAAATGTAAAACATATTTTATTAAAATTGTTAAGATTAAAATAGTTTTGTACATTTTCTGTTAATAAAACATACAAGTTCAAGGACGATAAAACTGTCCTTTGGGCCAAAATTATATTAAATTCTGACTAATTTTTTAGGATATATCTCGACATAATCGAATCGCGCAATCGTCGTCCCAAGGATGAAAATAACGTTTAAAGGACATTTGGTCCTTTGGTTCTGTGAAATTTTGAAAGTCCTGGTCCTAACTAGAGTACTGACACCAAATTTGTCAGGATCGGTCCATAAACACCCGAGATATAATTGTTCAAAAAAGTGAATTTTTCAACTCAAAAAGCGCGGACCAGGAATTCATTTTAGAACTATGGTTTCTTCGTGAAAACATCTTAGAATTGACCACAGATTACGAAAATGGGTTACCATATTTTTCATGATTTAAATCGATGCACTCTAATACAATTCTTTGTCACTCACAAGCGATCAGTTGAGTTTATTCAGCAATACGCACTGAATCAAGTAGTTTATGGCAAATACTTCATTGCCTAGATTAGAACTCAGAATAATCTCATCTTATATTGTACTGAAGTCTACGTATACATTAGAGTGCATCGATTTTTTTCACCAAAAATGGTAACCCATTTTCGTAATCTGTGGTCAATTCTAAGATGTTTTCACGAAGAAACCATAGTTCTAAAATGAATTCCTGGTCCGCGCTTTTTGAGTTGAAAAATTCACTTTTTTGAACAATTATATCTCGGGTGTTTATGGACCGATCCTGACAAATTTGGTGTCAGTACTCTAGTTAGGACCAGGACTTTCAAAATTTCACAGAACCAAAGGACCAAATGTCCTTTAAACGTTATTTTCATCCTTGGGACGACGATTGCGCGATTCGATTATGTCGAGATATATCCTAAAAAATTAGTCAGAATTTAATATAATTTTGGCCCAAAGGACAGTTTTATCGTCCTTGAACTTGTATGTTTTATTGACAAAAAATTAAAAACGTATTTTATTAAAATTGTATTAAAATATTTTGTAAATTTTCTGTTAATAAAACATACAAGTTCAAGGACGATAAAACTGTCCTTTGGGCCAAAATTATATTAAATTCTGACTAATTTTTTAGGATATATCTCGACATAATCGAATCGCGCAATCGTCGTCCCAAGGATGAAAATAACGTTTAAAGGACATTTGGTCCTTTGGTTCTGTGAAATTTTGAAAGTCCTGGTCCTAACTAGAGTACTGACACCAAATTTGTCAGGATCGGTCCATAAACACCCGAGATATAATTGTTCAAAAAAGTGAATTTTTCAACTCAAAAAGCGCGGACCAGGAATTCATTTTAGAACTATGGTTTCTTCGTGAAAACATCTTAGAATTGACCACAGATTACGAAAATGGGTTACCATTTTTGGTGAAAAAAATCGATGCACTCTAATGTACATACTAACTAAAAAAATGTAGAAAACAAAGCAATTAAATAAATATTTATAGATTAATACAACTTTTAGATTTTAAATTAAATTATATAATTTTAAGGTATGTATACAACTTTAAATCTCAGTTTGTAACCCTCAACCATGTTTACTTTGAAAGTGCATTAATTAAAACTATACAAAACTATTAACAACTTGGCGATAAATTTAGTCAAATTGCACAAATGAAATTCAATCAGTTGTAAGACTCGGAGGCTGTCATTAGTTTTGGTGATGCCATCGAATAGTCTTGGCAAAATGAATACTGAGAGAAAGTACTGGGTGCTCGTTAAATAAATCGCCTCCGACATTGTCAGCAAATTGCGCAGCTCAAATATTTGCTTAAGGCAGGAGAAAACTTTTCTGACCACGGCCCAAGCAAGTTGACACCCGGCCAAAGTCAAAGCTATATGTATTTAGCTGAAGTTAAAGCCAAAGTCAAAGTGCACTGGATAAACTTTTCATTGCAATTTGTGGTGCATTTTTGGGAGTGGGCAGAGATGATGGATAAAGCGTCTTGGTTCTTGGTGCCACAGGTTCAACTCGTAAGTGTGCTGTTTAGTTTTGGCCAAAAATTTTTTCTTCCTTTTTTTCCTTGGCTTTTTTTTTTTTTTTTAGTTTGCCTGGTTTCCCTTCGCCTTTAAGTAAAAATGTAAAATGTGCAATGCATAATAAGCTCGACAACGGAGCTGAAATAAAAAGAAAAACGACATGGGTTGAAAACATGGCACAGCGGAAGCGAAACAAAAGCAAAAGCAAAAGGATGCAATGGCCGATGGACGATAGACGGGCAAAATGGGTACAAAAGAAAACCGAGGCAAAGTAAAAGCTGCAGGGAATCTGCATATTAGCTTGCACGCAACTAGCTGCAACTAGAACTATAGCTGGGATAGTTACGAGTGTTCCGGGAACTGGATGCAGCCAGAGAAAAGGACGTCAATTTGCGGCAAAACGGCAAAGCGGCAAAACCATACTGGACGTCTCAATGTCCATTGATGGTCTACTGTGATTCAGGACCTGAAACTGGACTGCTCCTGAGTTCGGTCCTGGACAGTAATGTTGCTTCTTTTCTGTTCTGCCTTGCAGCGCTTTTTTGCATCGCAAAAGTGCAACTGAAGTTCATCCCGCCAGCTGACTGCCAATTAGATGCAAATATATGGCAATTCCTTTCTATCTTGCAGCGCAAAATAAACGAGTTTTAAGCAACAAAATACTTTTAAAAATAAGCAATATATATGTATATAATTTAAGTTAAATTCCAAATGTTTACATTAAAGAGTTTAAGCTCAAAGAATGTAGAGTTTAGTTTAGTTTAGTTTAGATTAGTTAGTTGCATATTTAAAACTAATATTGTATTTAAACAAGAAAATACTTTTAAAAATAAGCAGCCTATAGTTAGTTGAATTTAAAATGTTTAAGCTGAAAGAATGTATAGCTTAGTTTAGTTTGGTTTATCTACATATATAAAAAAAAACAACAAAATACTTTTATATATATTTTAAATCTTTGTATATTTGTAAAGTTTATTTTAGTTTCGTTTAGATAGTTGCAATTTTAAAATAACAACAAAATAATTTTAAAAATAAGCAATGTATAGTTTAGTTTAATTAGTTGCATACTTAATAATAGTATCTTATTTACTTGTATAAAGTTTCTCAACTTTCTGTAACGTTTTAAATTGCATGCTTAGGTACTTACATACCATTAATCAACATTTCTACTAAGTGGTTACATTGAAAGAATTAATTAATTCTTATTATATGCAATAATAGTTAGATTGAGATGTTAAATGATAAATTACATAGCTTTTAGTCGCTTTTTTAATTGCATGCTTTAAATCAGCTTGGGTTGCAATCTCGCTTACGCTTAGCTACAATTTGATTTATGATTAGCAGACTGTAATTATCCCCAAGTGTCCGAGTTTGCTTCTTCTTTCAACTTGAACTTGACATTCACTATTTACAATCGCTGCTCATTCCCCGTTTCTCTGAGTTGCCCTCTCTCATCAAGTGCGGTTCACACGGCGCATACGTAATAGAGACATGCCATAAAACAACGAGACAATGCTGAGAACCCCAAAGGTGTGCTCAACCGACAAGTAAGCCCCAAACACCCCCCACAAACAACACAGCAGTCCCCACCCCTTCCTCGACTGTCACTTTGACAGTTGCGTGGCGCTTTGAGCATAATTTGTTTCCAATTGCGACGCCGAGCAACGCCGCTGGCCTGTCAACTTGCAGTTGCAGTTGCAGCGCACAAAAGTGTGCTATCATTTTTTTGCCACCGCTGCGCCAACTGCAAGCGCATAAACAAATCAACACAACACAGAGCATAGAAGAGAGCGGAGTGGGGTGGGGTGAGAGGAAAATGGAAACAAGCAACACACACATTATAGACGCCGCCGTCGCAGTCGCCGCTGCAGTCGCAGTCGACGTCAACGCGTCGTCGTCGTCATTCATCATTATGCAAAACGTGCTCCCTGGTTGGCATGCTTTTAGCTTTTGGCTCATCCCTCCTCGTCCTGTTTCCTTCCCCCTTTTCTTATCCTTATCGTCGTGCGCGTCTGCTCCATGCAGAAACCTGAATTGTCGCAACATTTGGTTTTTATTGTTGTGCAAAGGGAGGAGGAGAAGAGAAAATGAGTGAGTGAGAGGAGAGGAGAGGAGAGTTTCTGTCCCTCGATTCAGTTGCCTACGTCTGCGGGCACTGCGGATGCAAACTTTACGCCCAACATTATTTTACTTAGTTGATAAACTTTTATGCGCGCCTCGTTCCCTGTCCCCTGTCCCCTCGCCCCTCTCCCCTTATACCCCCTCTCTCTTCGCTCTCCACTCTCCACTATAGTGCCTTGCAGTTGTGTTTGGATTGTGCATACGATGCCAAAGTTCGCTCCAACTGAGGGAGTTGTATACTCGTAGCTTTTTTCTCTGTACTTAACTCGCATGTTTTCCAATTTGTCACTTTAGCTGGCTTGCATTCCTTTTTGGCCTCTGCTTTGGCAACTGCTTTGGATTTTGTTTATATTTTAGCAACAATTTTGTGACTTTTGCTTGCGGGAGCAATTCGAAGTTTGTTTTGCTCCACTTTCTTGTGTGCCATTGCATTTATCACGGCCTCTTTCCCCACTTGTCGGTAACATAAACATATACTCGTACCCATAAATATTCGATGTGCGCTTTACTGGGGAAATCATATTGTTAATTATTCACATAGTGAAACTTGAGTTTTATATTTGAAATTGACAGATGTGAGAGTATTAAATTGTCGGATTGTCACAGATAGTTTTTGTTTTTTCAAATTTACACTTAATTCGAGTTGGAACGAACTTAAGCAGTTGCAAATGATTTGATCATAAAGCCACAGCTGATAACTTTGCATATAAACAGTCTGCCTTTGAGCCATTTGTTTTCTTTCTCCCTCTTCTGTCTTGTGACTCTGTTCCTCATGGCAAAGACAACCTGGGCCAGTTGGTTAGGTGAAAGTTTCTTTTACTGTAAAGCTGACGACGATTGCTGGCCTGGCTTTGTGACTGGATGGCTTCGTTGCCTTCCTCTTTGTTGTTGGCAGTTGCCTTTGCTTTTTGCATCCTGCGGCAAATAAATTGAAATTCGTAATTATTCCCAACAGCATGGAAATTTATTCAATTTTAATTGAGTTTTCTTTTGTGTGTGTTTTCGGGTTCATGTAAATGTGCAAAAGAAGCGCAGGGAGCAAAGAAATGGACAAGAAATTGAAATGAAATCTGCATTATAATTAAATAAAGTTATTAAGAACAAGCAACGGAATATGAAACTATGTATATTTGACCCAGAAATCAACAGCAAACGGAACTTAAACTGACTACCAT
>JBAMBL010000342.1:0-21920 GCA_037043405.1 Drosophila subquinaria | reverse complement strand
TACACTAGTTTACAGCCAAAATGCAAAGTGAATGAAAGTATTTTTTTCTTATGGACTTTGGCCCGCTAAACACGAAAATGGCATTTAAAAATTTTTTATGGAAGCGTTTTCGAAATATTCGGATATTTTCGAATTTTTCAGGTTACTCCAACACTTTTGAGTATACTTCCAAATCTACTTATCCAAATTTGCCAACCAAGCTCTTAAATTAAAGGTAAGTTAATTCTCTTCAACTTTCTTTCATAGAGTATTAAGATCGGTTCAGCAGTTCAAGTGCTAGCGATTTTATAAAGTTCGAAAATGGGCGTTTTTTGTGATATTTTGAGCTTGAAAGCTAACATATCGTCCTGGAAAAAATAGAAATCAATGAGATAAATTTTTTTTTACTCATTTATCGTAAAGCCGATACTGTTTCAAAGAAAATAAGGTATAGTTTATGCAAATCCATCGACATATGGAGAACTAATGCAGCTTTAACTCGGCCAAAAGTTGTGGAAAATGCTCGCCTTTGCCCTTGCACATATACAAGTGCGTTTGGTCGCTGCATGTGAGTACCAGTGATGTCATTTCCGCTTTTTTCCCGTCAGATTTGGATGTTTTTGAAGTATGTTTGCGGGAAAAAATTGAAAACAGCGGGCAGCGGGAATTCTAGATTTTTTAGCAAATTTAAACAGCTTTTTTTAATTTGTGCTTTTAATCAATTTTGCGAACAGTTTTAATTGAGTTTGACGGTTGAAATGTTAAAAATGTATTTCTATCGGCAAAGTATCGATATTTACTTTTATTGAATAGTTTACCTCAAAAGGTCACAGCTATTTTGGCGCGTCTTCCATCGCTAACATTGTGAAATTCGTTTGCGAAACAGAAAAAAATATATTTTGATGCTAGTATTTTTTAAAATTTGTATAAAATCCTAAAAATTACCATTTTTACCCATTTTTCCTCATTTTCATGCAAAAAGTGCCTTTTTTGCAGTTTTCAAAAAATTCAAAAAATACTAGCAAAAATATTTTTATGCAGTTAGTTTTAGAATTGTTCCAAGAATTTTTTTGCATCAAAATATTTTTTGTGAAAAATCGAGGAATTCGAACGAAAATTAAATGACCTTTCCAAATATATATTATAAGCTATTATTTTCTTATTTAAAGTCAAAATATTACATTTTTAAGGGTGTGTAAAGTGTTTCTTGACAAACTGTATATTATGTTAACTCTAATTTTCGATTAATGTTAACATTTGTTAATTTTAAGTGAATTTTTGTTCTTGTTATATATGAAAATAAGTCTTTATTATTGAAAAACAAACAACAAATTATTTTATAAAAAGCTGCTTTTTTCTTGACCTTTTTCCCTGGGATTCCGCTTTTTTTAGCTTTTTTTTTTCGTTGATCCAGCTTTTTATGCTCAGAAAAAAATGACATCACTGGTGAGTACCGCTACAATCGGTGTTTTACTGGTGCTAGGTGTTTCACGTAAATATGCCTTACTTCGCCATCTGTCGATGGATTTGCATAAACTATACCTTATTTTCTTCGAAACAGTATCGGCTTTACGATAAATGAGTTTATAAAAATTTATCTCATTGATTTCTATTTTTTCCAGGACGATATGTTAGCTTTCAAGCTCAAAATATCACAAAAAACACCCATTTTCGAACTTTATAAAATCGCTAGCACCTGAACTGCTGAACCGATCTTAATACTCTATGAAAGAAAGTTGAAGAGAATTAACTTACCTTTAATTTAAGTGCTTGGTTGGCAAATTTGGATAAGTAGATTTGGAAGTATACTCAAAAGTGTTGGAGTAACCTTAAAAATTCGAAAAAATTCGAATATTTCGAAAACGCTTCCATAAAAAAATTTTTAAATGCCATTTTCGTGTTTAGCGGGCCAAAGTCCATAAGAAAAAAATACTTTCATTCACTTTGCAAAAAAAAAATTTTATTTTGTAAACTAGTGTTATTGGAGCTAATGGGGCCGTTGGAGCCTTTTTGAATTTTCGTTGAATTTTTTACAATTCTCATTAAAAATACGCGTCGAATGACACCGATCATTGGCCGATCATTGAAATCGGACAACTGGTTCGAAAGATAATTAATTTTGAAATTTTTAGGGGCCTTCCGAAAATGAGATGAAAAGTCAGTTTGTCTGTTTGTTTGTTTGTTTGTTTGGATCAAATCGTTGATTTAGCTTAAAAGTTTGAATGAGGACTTGTTCCTGCTCAAAAATCTTTAAACGTTTGTTCTACGACTTTTTCGAAAAATAGCTAGTTTAGCGGGAAATCGCTAAAAACCGCTAAAATTGATTGCCGAGCGCCAAAAATTTGTTTTAAATAATTTACATATATGTAAAACTTAATATTATTCGTCACAAATTGGATATCAGAAATTTTGGGGCATGAAAATGTTTTCGTCACTAGTATGCATATTACAAGTGTGGGATAAGATGATATCATAGGATATATAACACGTTTATTATTTATATTAAATTCATATTACTTGGAATTTCTTTTACAAATCAGAGTTCTTCAGATTAAAATTTAATAAAATGATGCACCGTAAATGTATGTTTAATGCCTTAAATTAACTAGATTTAACTTTGTATTGTCACAAAATCCAATTATTGGCTGAGATTTTCTGACGTGAGATTCAAGTGTTTGTATGACAACAATGACTTTCAATAGATATACAAATGTATGACTCTGATTGCATTCAATATTTAATTCAATTATTCACACTAATTTAATAAAAATCGAAAGTTGCGAATCAATTGTTTTTGGGAAGACACAAATATGTTGCCCAAACTGATCAACTTTTTATTGCACTTGACTCACAATCACACATACAAAGTAATAGCCAAGCTTTGAGCAAACACACATGAGCTGCCAAAATTGCTATGCACACAGAAAAAGAGAGAGGGCGAGTGTGAGTGAGAGAGAGAGAGAGAGAGAGAGAGAGAGAGGGAGGTAGGGAGAAGCTGCCCACACATAGTGGGTCAAAGTTGTGGCAAGTGCAATCCTTGGCGAGAAAACTGCACACACACATTGGTTTGTGTTAGCGATTAACCTACATAGTGGATATGCTATCACACACACACACGCACACAGATAAACACAGACACAAAGTCAGAGGGCAATTGGGGCAGAGTTCGCAAGATGTCCGCGATGTCGAGTTGCTTTTTGGACTACGTGTGACTTTTCAGGCACATGTCGAGGGCGATTCCAAGCAATGACAATGAAAGTGCATTGATGATGACTAGCATGATGATGATGATGATGATGGCTTACACTTTGCATGCTTTTGGGGATAAAAAGACAAACACAAAAGAAGCAGCCTCAATACGTGCGAGTGTCTCTACGTGTCTCTCTCTCTCCCTCTCATGCCTCGCATGTTGCATGCCCCATGTTTGTGTTTAATTTGCGGCACAGCCACAGATGTTGACAATCGATGTCGTCATTGGAACGTGACGTTCACGTCAAGATGTTAACTGCAGCTGAAAGCGAGTGTCGTCTCTGGGACTGGACTGAACGGGACTGAACCTGGACCTGGACTGGATCAAGGATGTCAGTGTCAAACGCAGGCGACTGCAACGCATTTGTTGAACATTTTGTTCACCCCTCGTGGCAGTTGCAACTTCATTTCTCGCCTGATTAAGTTTTTGCATTCATTCGCCTGGTTTGCTCAACTAATAGTTGCTGCAACAGATACCGAAGCTGCAAAGGGAGGAAAAGTGAACGTGGACGGAGACATTGGATAAAAGGAGAGGGAGGGGATTGCCAACGGTTTGCTGACCTTTTTACAGCACCCCCTTGGCTTTCACGCTTCAGTTGCAATCAAATTTGTTAGAAACCTAATTAAAAATGCTTATTGTTTAAGTTTCTTATTTCTGCGGGAACTCTGTTTGGCTACAATCTGGGATTGGGTCTCAATAGTAATTCGGCTGTCCAATTAGCCAACTGGTTAGCCACATGGCAGCTATTAATTTCGCACTGTGCTTATTCAATTTGCATAAGAAACAAAAAGTCAAAATGCGAAGCAATTGCAGCTGCAATGTGAAAAGTTGCTCATTAAGTTGCCAAGTGCAACACCAGCACCAGCAACAGCGGCAACAGTGGCAACAGCGGCAACAGCGACAGCATAATGAACACTACAAGGACCTAAAGTGTTGGCCAAGTGCTGAGCAGGTTAAGGACTCTGCAGGGCCAACAACTTTGGCGCAGCTCATTGTGCTCATCTAAATTTAGGTACCTCAACAAAGTTTTTAATAACACTTAAGGCATCAGATAAAAGCAAAATGTTGGAATACGAGCAGCATCGGCAATAGACCCGTTCGCGACCCCAATTCTGACTCAACCCTCTCCACTTTAGATGCTCCACCTGACCTCCAAGTTCGGCCCCAACGATGTCGACTTGATTAGTATAAATAAGTAACAGTTAGTGACCCATTTTCTGCACACCATTGAACCAGAAAAAGGCTTTAACGCTATTCGTCCAGTTGCCCTTTGTTTTACCCATACAAGTGTGGGTACACAGAGAAATAAAATCATACTAAAATTCATGTTCAAAATTCTTCAGTTTACTATATATCTTTTAAATATGTATTCAGGAAATTACTGTTAAATTAACACAATGATTAAATGGCAACCACTCAGCATTTAAATAATCAAAATTCATGATTTTTTTTCCGGTGTACCTGTGTGTGTGTGAGTGTATCGGTCATAAAAGGCGGCGGCATCATCAGCGCAGCCATCAACAGTTTAACGGCATCGCTTCTGGCCGTGTTCTTAATCGCCGTCTGACGCCAGTTTGTAATCATTACACCCGTGTCTGCGTAACTACAAATAACTAACACACTTACACACACTTTCTCTCTCACACACACGGATTAACATTGTGATTTCCAAATTAATGCCTGCCTGGTTGGCCTCATAAAATAATTTGTTTATTGCTGCGGTCGTTACTCCATTAAGAGTTTAAATTAATTGCAATAAATTTGGCCCGAAAACAAGTCAAAAGCTTAGCACACTCGGACTTTTTGGCACAGCATATGCTCTCAATTGTCCGCATAAAATAGATTTCATGATTTAGGGCCGTAAAGCCACAAAATCCACATGCCAACAGCATTTAAATTAAATGGTTAAAGCTAACCGTAAATGCGACTAATTATACCCTGTAATACAGCTCAACTGGACTTGCTTTAGGTGTAAATAAAAGCTGAAATAACATTACAAGAATTTGATATAATCAATATATCTACAGGGCATTTCGTAGTCATGCAGTTAAGTCTCCAAAAAAATACCACAAAGCTATTTTGGGCTGTTGTTCACTACTGAACCACTACTGAAGTGAATTGCTTTCTCGGTTTTGGCCATATGTAATAGCTGATATATTAAGTGGCCGCAACACTCGACAAATTAAAACAATTGCCGCCATTTGATTCTCAATTTAAGCCATAAATATGGTGACATATTTAACCCATATTCAACCCAGCTCTGGGCCGAAAGTTGAGCATGGTATTAGTTGACCTCCAAAGGACGGTCAGAGTGCGTTCAAGCGGAATTAGTGCGCAGCTAACACACACACACACACACACACAAATAAATATGCACTCTGACGTATGCCAAGTCTCATCAATGTTGTTAACTTTTTGCGCGAGTTTTTCTGGCCAACAGCATTTGCTCGTCAGCTGCCAGTTTCCCAGTTCTCCCAGCTTTCCCGACTTGTCAGCTTCCATCTCGGTTATTCTGCGGCATTCAAGGCATTTTAATAAACTACATACCGAAAACCTTCTCGACCAGCAGGCAATGCGATACAATATAATTTTAACGCATGCCAACGCTGCGGCTAATGAATATTTATAAATTCTCTTTCCAACTATTAGACATTGTCTGGTAGAGAGTAGATAATGCGTGTGTGTGTGTGTGTGTGTATATATGTGTGTTATTTTTGAGCCGCTTCGTTATTTGCTGAGCACTTTCTGTCAGCTGCCGACTCCATAAGCTATGGTCAGAAGGAACCTAGGGACTCATAGGCTCGAGGGTATACTGACAAGTCTCGGTCTAAGTAGGAAAACGCGATTGATAAATAATCAAAATTTTATTTTGTTGGTTATTTTTTTCGTTTCTAGTACTAATTAATGACTGGCTAAGTTTCATACGAGACGAACAATCTCTTTAATTTTGCCAAAAATAGTTTATAGTAAAAAATTTTTTTAAGAAAGTACCTAAGAGGAATGAGATTTCATTTAAATTCAAAGGTAGTTTTTAGAGTTCTTATTATTTGAAAATCATATAGCAGATAAAGTGAATTTCCCTAAAAGAAGATAGCATAAGTTGAAAAGTCAATTAATTTCCATTAAATAAAGTTGTGTATTCCCACATAGGTTAGGAAAAAAAACGTATCAGTCTACCCTCGTACTATGTCACATGCTGTCGTTTTCTCTGTCTCTGTCACTTTGATCCCTTCGAGAACTAGTTGTTATTTATTGTGTGTGTGTGGGTGTGTGTTGTGAGTTTTTAAGCATCAGTGCTCGGTTTTTATCGTGTCATATGCGTTGACATTACGAGTGTTGCACACAAAGCAGCCTTGAGTGCATTTCCATTGTAGTTATTCATCTCATGTTTGCAGATGTTGTTCTTGTTGCTCTTGTTGTTTGTTGCTGTGGTTGTTGCTTGGTTGTGGTTGAAGTGACAAATGTGCTTTTGATGACATCTCAAACGATGCCGTGTCGAGTAATTTGAGCCATCTCATCTCATCTTCAAGTTGGCATCTTATCAATAAAAATAAAAATAGCTTTAAACACAACCTGTTCAATTTGCAAAACATGTGATTCAATAAAAATGAAACCGATTTGATACCAAGAATAAAAAATATGCTCTATAAACAAAAAATGATTGTAAAAAGGGGAAAACTCATATTTGGTTCATATTTTCCACTTTTCACTCGAACTGGCAAACAAAACAAACAACAGCCAAAAATTACACGCATCGTAAAAGTTTTAGGGGCAAAATCCACAAGAAGATACGACTATACTTCATAGTCCCACAAAGAACGGAAAAAGAAGCAGCAGAAATGTCAACAACAGTCATATTTTTATTTGAGAAATCTTTTGGCTGTATAAAATAGGAAAAAAAATTAATTCAAGTCCTGAGCCTCAAGTTGCTTTAAAATGTAAAGCGAATGGGCGAAAGCGACAGCAATATAAACAAAGTTCAGTTCAGGAATTTACAATTGTTCTTGTCCTTTTTCTTGCTGATGTTGTTGTTGTTGCTGCACAGCTGGTATCTTGTTCACTCTCTGTAGGTGTGTGTGCGTGTGTGTGTAAAAGTGTAGGCCTACTAGATTTAATTAAAATTGTATATAGTCAACCATGGCAAAGGTTGTGCTTTCATTCAAGTAAGTGCAAAAGTGTTGCGTATAATTGAATAAATTCTGTTCAACTTTAAAATGGATTTTGTTGCTGTTGTAGCCATTGTTTTTAATACAAATTGTTAAGAGCTCTTCTGAAACTAATTTAATTTTATAAATATTATTATGAATAATACTTCCAACATCATCATATTTTACAACGTGTGTGTGTGTGTGTGTGTATAATTAAATTAATTATCCACATGCTTTTAAAGTGAACAGACACATGGCCCCGACTTCAACTGCCACTCCTGATATGCCCGCACTTTCAAATTAAATGCAAATGAAAAATGCATTTGATGCCGCCGCTCAGAGTTTTGAAAACAAGTTTTTGATGAAAAACAAAACAAAATAAAAACACAAAAAGGCGGCTCGAATTCGAATGATGAGCTATCAGATACCTCTCTTTAAAATGTTTTATAAAGCTGACAAATGTTGTTAAATGAAGATGTGAAAGAGCTAGAATTTATTTGAAGATTAGAAGTCTAATATACTCCTTAATTGTCCATTGACTGCAGGGTAGATTCTCTAAGCATACAATGGTGAAATGCTTATATTTACTCTGCAGCATGAAATATCATAAACACAATGTTAAACGAGTACCCAATTTGCATAGCCATGTGCAAAGCTCTTGTAAGTTTCCGACTAACTCGTGTTCAGGTTCCTCGTGTGGACAACTTGTGCTAGCTCAAATAAATTGCCATGCTCAATGGCCAAACCACACACCCACCCACAGAGAGAGAGTGAGATAGAGACAGAGATACAATTGAAGTGCGATTGCAGCTTGTTTCGTCTGCTTGGCAACAGCTTTCCATTTGGTATCTGTTTAAACTATTTTCAATTTCCACAATTGCCAGGCCCTCAGATGACAACTTGTTTGGTGATGATGCTTGAAAGCAACAATGCCAATTGTATGCCAATTGTCTGTGCTTATTGGCTTTTGTCTCGACCAAAGTACAGTGCATTTTCACACATGTTTTCGTAATTTAATGGCATCATCAGCACAATTTGCACTCACTGCATTTTTGCTGGTAGTTAACACCTTGGCATACTGTTACGAACATAATCGAAATTGTCAAGTGAAGTTGGCCTTAACTGTCGCTCAGTCTTAGCACTTGATTGCAACAAATTGCATTTTCCCAGTAACTTAATTATATCACGTTGCTGTTGCAATTAGACAGGCACCAAGAACAGCACAAGCAACACATCGGCATCTGCATCGGCAGTTGCTTTTTCCGAGCATCAGTTGCTCGGAAAGGAGCACACGTATCTAGCAGCATCACAAGGCTACACACGGAGAAAAATATCCCAAGGTCTGAATACTTTGATCGACTTTGATAAAACTATTTGGTCCCACAATAAATTTACAAATATGAAACTATTCAATATAAAGAATGTGGCATTTAACTATAAAATAAATTTATAAATAGACTTTATATTAAATTTAAAATTTCTGCATAGCTAAATTATTAATAATCCTCTTTATTAAAATTATATATGAAGACTTAAACTATATATACTGGGGTGCCACAGAAATCTCTTTCACCTGAATTTGACGTACATTTGTATGAAATTTACGTCATTTTTCAGGTGAAAGAGATTTCTGTGGCACCCCAGATATTGAGCTATATTGGAATATTGGAGTTTTCAATAACTATTTAACAAAAAAAAGCAGTCTTATCTAATTTTACCAAGCGTTTATTTTTCTGGATGTAAATATCAACGCTGACTAGAACAGATGCTGAGCTTTAAGAAACTGCTTTAATGTTCTGTTTTTCACTAGCAAATTGAGTTGCCTGCTGCACTTAGCATGTGAATTACATGGGAACACACAAACAGAGAGACAGAGGGACTAGCAGACAAACTGATTGACAGACAGACAGATACCCAGACAGATAAAATAGATAGTCAGATAGAGGCTGCTAGCTTTGGGTTCCTTAACTCGGTTGTGATGCACAAAGCTTTTGCTGTCTGAGGGTTTATTTGCAATTTTCCATCTAGTGTTGCTACTCTATTTTTCCCACTGGCATAAAAGTCACAAAGTTCTACACACCAAAGGCAACCACTTGTTTGTAGCTGCAAGAATGTGTGTGTGTGTGAACATCCATTGATGTTAGTTTATTATGCTCTGTATCCTATTTGTCGATTAGCTGAGCAACTCATATGAGCTGACTTTGTTAATGCATACGAGTACTAGATGCAGTCGATAAACACTAAAAACTAATTTTCACAAATTTGTTTACAATTTCAAAAACATTATTTGTTTTTTAAATAATATTAATTCATTTAGAATACTTAAAAAAGTCTTAGATTTTTTTTTAGTCTTTCGACAAATATTTTGAAAATTTAAACACTGAATATTGCTTTTGAAGTTTTTTGGGATTTCGTATAACTTACTTGCATTGCATTAAATTCTAGGGTAACTGGAAGTTATCAAGCTGAAATTGTGTTTGTATTTGCAATCGTGCACACATTTTTAAGCTCATCATATTTGAAAATATAGATGCATCCTTTGCCTGCAACGAACATATTCATGTGAACACGTGTGTGTAGATTATGATTACAGTTTTGCAAATACATACACAATCACACACATATATATAAAAGCACACACAAATAAATTGCGATACAGATGTTTGAAGCTATTTCGGTTGTACTTTATAGCAATTTGTGTGGAATATTTGAACATAGTCGTAATTTCACATACAGGGTCGTATAACTCAGAAAGTTCGCTGCAATATTCATAGATAGATTAACACAGCTAGCCAAAATTGTTGTTGCTGTTGTGGTTATTGATGTTACCGATTTTGGCCAACTTCCAAAATTTGCAATTATCATAAAATAATAAACAAAAGCCCACAAAATAAACACAAACAGAAATTACGCGACGTGCAAATCCAAATCAGTTTTCCCCCATTGTACAACGTATATATATATTTGGTTGCTCTAGGCAACAACCCCTCCCAATTTAAGCCCCCTTCCTTCCCTACACACTTTTGAAACGAGTTTGGCTTTAAAGCATTTTGTTCTTGCTTTTGTTTGTATTCACAGCGTACCACGCACACATCCCGCCCAGCGGAAACGGAAGTCGAAGTTACAAAACGGAAGCTGAAGCTGTTGCTCTTAAGTCGGCGTGTTGCCGATAACTCCAACCAATTTAATAGCTCAAGTCAAACAGGATACAACCAAGTTGGGGCTGTTCCTAAACGCATTCACGTATTCTATAATGACGAAATTCAAGTTGAAGTGTTCGAGAGAAAGCACAATGCATCAGCACAATAATAATAACAAGTGAATTATCGCCCAAATAGCGCAACATTCAAAGCAAGCGAACGAGGAATTTGTGCGACAACAATAGACAAACATAAATACCACTCTATTTAACGACAAACGATTTATAAACTGCGCTGGGAAGTAAGCAACACGCAAGCACAAGTAACAACACCAACAATACAAAACAAAAACAACAACAACACCAACAAAATGGCGGACCTGGAACGCATCCGACTTGTGTTACTGGGCGGCGCGGGGGTGGGCAAGAGCTCCATTCTAAAGCGTTTCCTATTCAAGACCTACACGGACAAATATCGTGCCACCGTCGAGGATCTCTACAATCGTGAATATGACCTGGGCGGCGTCACGCTAAAGGTAAGTAAGAGACACCAAACGGTCACAGAGGGACACAGGGAGAGGGAGGGTGGTAGGAAGGTGGAGGTGGAGGATGAGCAACCTTTTGTGACCAGCGTGCATTAGTGCAACTAAGCAAACGCAATGCTTTCACGTTGCAAGTGTAATGTGTGCAGCAAGCCAGGTTAACAAATGTAACAGTTCAGAATATGTGGCAAGTTTGGCTATGAAATGAAGCCAGCACATTTTCCACATGTAATTTTATAGCTTTACTATTAAAATATAATTCATTTAATATTATTATATTTATTTTAAAATAAGTTAGAATATTTATTTTTAGTTTTCTTAATGTAATTGATATAAGGTATAAGATTTAATTATAAGGTAAAAGATAATTTTTCTGTATCATAATCAAGAGATTAAATTTCATATTTATTAATATTTATATTATATATTATTTAAAAGAGAGATCGCTTTATAATTTATATTCATACTTCTAAGTTTGTTAAGCTTTAAATATTTTTACATATTTATGCTTATATAAAGATTAAATACATTTATTAAAAGCTTTTATATGTAGATAAAGAGTTTAATTAGTTAAAGTCAGCGAATAATACCAGAACTGGTAATGGAACCGTTAACCGAAATTAAATCATATTTAGTATTGAAACCAGAACCGAAGCCGAAATAAATTCTTTTTCTGTATGTTTTTATTTTACATTTAAAAATGCTTAAAGTGAAAGTTAGATTTTTTAAGTGATGAATTATGTGTTTGATTTTTAACACTTTATAATTTTTATAAGGTGTATTGCTCTACCGGTTTGTACTGGTACTGATACCCGAGCCGAAAAAACAATCCTAAGATAGAACATTTTACCGAAATAATAATGGACCGAAAGCGGAACCAATGTTTATTTCGTTTTAACGCCCTGCATACCATCATTTTTTATTTCCTCTCTTTTTTCACATAACTATAAAATCTACCAGTTGTAATTTTTTAAAACTTTCTCAAATGCAACATGATCTTATTCCCTGTAGAGTATTTGAGTATGTTAGCACTATAAATAATATTTGTAATTTGTTAAGCTTTTTATTTGTATTGCCGCCCAAGAGGGACATTTAACCAGGAATGTAGTATTGTTATTTGGCTCTCAGTTATTGCTTCCTGAGTGCACTCGTGCTGCAGTTCATGGTAACAGTGTGTGTCAGTGTGTGTATTGTGCGAGCCTTAGATGCTAGCAAGTAATTTGAAGTAGACAACTAATTAAATCAAAGCTGTGGCCAATTGTGGGCAAGACCAACTGCAAAGTGCAGTTGATAGTTAACGGAATTGCAAGTGGTTTTAACATCATGATTGCACAGCGACTGTCAGATTTGCTGTCACATACGTACACAAGTTTATGCCAAGTTATTAGCTAACGTTTGGACTCGGTTTATAACTCTCACTTATGTATGTGCGGGTAAGCTGTAAGGCGATTCTCCTAACAACAGAATGAGATTGACAGACGGATTGGGGGAAAGACAGAGCTGATTGTGCTTGAGGCCATAGCGAAAGTTAATTAAACGTTCAAGTGATAGAAACGTAAATTGAGCATATGTAAAATACTAAAATGGTTAAATGAAAGGCAAATGGATTAATAGTGTATCTGCAGACGCCTCCTTTTGCAGCATTCTTGTAACATGGGACAGACAGGCAGTTAGACAGTCTGCTCCTCATTAATCAAATTTACACGCAACTGCCTCAAAACTGTGGCACAAACTTCAAAATTACATACGCTCACACACACACAGATATGCACGCTTGAGTGCATAACATGTTATGGATATTATCTGCTTTGATGGGATATACGCCAACTTACTTTTGATGGAACATCCTTCATGCTCTTGGTATACGAGCTGATTATTCGCTGTTTTCAAAGTTGCCCCAACAACATAGACACAAACACAACCACAGCAATAGTACACAACACCGACTCGCCGCAAAAAGTTGTAACAAAAAGTTGATTAATAGGTATGATGCTCCTCCTCTTTCTTCTCTATTTTCTTTTACTCTCATTCCCTATGCTCCTCTTTTTGTATACCCGATACTACAGAGCAAAAGAGTCGTTGCATTGCTTGTAAATTTATCTAAATGTTCTTGATCAGCATCAAGAGTCGAGTCGATTTTGCAATATTCGTTGATCTGTGGGTCTCAACGATTATAGGATTAACCAAATTTGGCATACAGACTTCTGTGAATTTAAAAGAAACTCCCACATTTAAATAAATACGATTGTGACAACTAGAATCTGCAAATTTAATGGACTGATGCAAATGAAGCTTTTCAAAATTTAACTACGCCTTCATTTGAAACAATTTTGAACAAATAACGAATTTATTAATTTCAATCATTTTATTTAATCTCACAAATTTGAGTTAAAAATATTGGAAGTTACAGCTGAAATCAGACAGAAATTGTCTTAAATAATAGACGAGAGAGGAAAATTAATATCAGTATCAGTCTGGCAAGCAATGAAAGTAGGTCGATAAAAATCTATGGATACAACACTTTTCTGCTCGCTCTTCAGAAGCAACTTCTGTTTTAGACAACAAAACGCCTGAGTTGCATTCAAGTTGGGTTTCAAATTCAGAGAAACAATTAATGCATGTTTAAATTGAGTATGGGGTATTTTATAGTTGGCGACTTCGTTGAAGTGTTCTTCCTTGTTTGATGCTGCTCATGTTGTTGTTCGTTGGATGGTTGCCATGGCAGGACACGCGCCAAATTGATGTTGACTAAACTGCGTTAAGGGCGATGGCAATGTCGACATTGACACCCTTGGTGGTGGCGTCGTCTTCTGCCATCATCGACAATGTCATCATCGCCAGAATTTTTGTTTTAATTAATTTAATTTTAACGCTTGATACCCCGGCCAAATGCTGCCTAAAGCTCTGTTCCCGGTTTGCAACTAATACTTTCTGTTCTTAGTTAAAAGTTGAACGGAAATGCAAAACATTTGATTGAGTTTACAGGCCGCAGGCACGCGTACATTCAAAGCAGCCAAATGCCATATTGCGCATACGCCGCGTACTCCGTACCGAAATCAATTTGATATGGAATTCTCCTTCTCTATTTGCCTGGCATCCATCAAAGTAACTTGTGGGCCAGCAAACTAAAACCCCGGACATGAGGTGGCGCTTAACAGATTGTTCGTTCGTTCGTTCGTTCGTTCGTGTTGTTGCAACCCGCTGCGGTTGTGGCCATCAAACGGCAGGCACATTACACGGCAATATGTATAAGTTGAGCATCGAGCGTTAAGCGTTTTGTGGCCACAACAGCGCGGCCTTAATGGCAATTTTGTGTCAACGCAGCTGGAATGCGAGTGTAAACAATGCAAAAGATGGGCCTTGACCAGAAATCTGTGTATATTTCTGAACGCCATTTTCGCACATTTTTAATAAAGTTAGTCGCCGATGCAACAATGCGCTACAAATTGCCGAACAATGGCCTCTAACCGAACAATAGACACCATCAGCTCCTGCTCCAGCTCCAGGGTCCCTTCTCCTGTCTCCTGTCTCTTGACTCCTGGCTGCCTGAATGTGTCAGTTGGGTGTCGCTAAAACCCGCCGTCGTTAAATGCTCAGCTTTTGTATGCTGTTGACATTGCGGCTGTTGGCCAATTGGGGGTCAGGCCCGACTCACTAACTGACTAACAGACTGTCTGGGGAACAATGCGTATCGCGAAAAATACTGTATTTATTTACGAGTATAATAGATGCCGACACTTGGGATTAGTTGGCAACAACTGAGCATTGAACGACATCGCTATCGAGATACATCTACAATTCCATCAATTCTTTCCACTTCTGCCTGTGCTCTGTCTGTCTGTCTGCCAATAGCAGCTCATTTGCGTGCGTTCTGGGGTCGCTGCCATTGACAACATTTTTGTGCCCGAACAGTTCAATTTAAATTTTAAAATTAAATGGCAATTTTGCTAGATTTGCCTAATACAGTATTTGAATCTCATTGCAAGTTGCAGACTTATGTGGATTAAAGCTTGAAACAACAGGCAAAAGGAACTTAAAAGTGCAGTTTATAAATTACATAAATAATGAGTCAAAGATATGAATAATGATTGCGGTCAATGCATAAATAAATACTATGTATTTCGACTATTTTCGTTTACCTCAACTGCCAATAAAATACACAGTCTGAAAGCAAAAATTTAATGAATTTATATCCCGAAGCCAAAGGAAAAGGGACTGCAATCAATTCTATGGTAAAAGGTTTTCCTAGACTTTCAATTATCTTTCCGTGCGGAATGAATTTTATTTCCTTAATATTTTTTTTAACTATTGTCAGATATTTTGTGGTTTTATATTTTTTACATTCAATGGTAAAAAAAACCCTTTTGGTGAGGTCCGATAATCCATTTAGAATCAATTACCTTTTATTCGAGTTTATTGCGTTCCCGTCGGCAACAGATGCATGAAATCCATTTATGAAATGAATTTGCCATAAAGTTACTAACAAGATAGGGATTGCTGAGTTTCGAATTTCAAATTTGAATTTAAATTAAATTTCGTGTGCATCAGGTCACATGAAGTATACGAAATAAGCTTTTGCCAGTCTTGTGGCATTTAAATCAGACTGTTTATGTGGTTAATGCGATAGAGAAAAGCATATTAAAAGCAAACCACAGCGAAGGCCACACGGCGTATACGTGATGGAAGGCATTTCAAATATTAAAGGGCAATAAGCCTGCTGATCAATCAATTTGGACCACGTCAGACTTGGGATGTAAATACAAACAGTGAATCCAATTTAATATCATATTGTAAAAGTCGAAAAAAAATGAATCGAGTTGTCGATATATCTCCAAATTTTATATAAACAATAACTGTATCGAGTTTTTCCAAAAAAAAAATTAGAAAAAAACTTAGTGGAAATAAAATATAAATAAAATAAATATAAAATACAAGCGTAAGTTTTGGCTTAAAAAGTTGCTAAGTCAAAAGTCACACCAACTTCAACTTCGTTAGAAAATAGTTTTTGTAAGAATGCGATATTGTTTTTACGTTGTGTTTTTTAAAAAATTAAAATGTAAAATTTCAAGTTTCAACTTGCAATCGTTATAATGACATATTTGTGTAAAACAACACTTTAAACTCGATTCTGATACGGTTCATTTTTTTGTAAGTTATCATGCCTAAATAAAAAAAAAGTGTTGACTTGTAGATTTAAACTCTTACTTGGACTGACCACATAAGCAGAGCTGCAGGCAGAACCTACGCCTCACTTCGCATATTATACCTGACGCAGCAGCTCTTACCAGAACATATTAGACTCCTTATTGCTAAGACCTACTTGACACCCGCACTTTTCTATGGAGTTGAGATTTTCTGCAATACTGACTGCATCAGCAAGCGAAGACTTAATGTTGTATTCAATAACATAGCTAGATATGTGTTTAACCGCAAACAAATAGATCATAAATCTTCCTTTCGCTCAAATTTTATAACCTTAGACTAGATCACTGGATAAATCTCAGAGCATTAATATTGTTACATAAAATAAGTACCACAAAAGAACCGAACTATCTCTATGAAAAACTGAACTTTTCTAACTCACGACGAACATACAATATCATAGCTATTAGACATCGACTATCCTCGTCAGAAAAACACTTCTTTGTACATACATGGAATAATATACCACATGACCTTAAAATAATTAGAAGCGCGCCTATTTTTAAACGTAAGCTTTTTATGCACCTACAAAATCATATATAAATATTAATCACAAGCAATTATTATATTAATTAGAAAACATTTTAAAAAACTGTATCTAAAAATGATATTAATTAAATCAAAATCAAACTTTATAATATTAATCTTAAGTTACTTTAGAACAATTGTATTTTTCAACCGCATGTAGCATTAATTGTGACTAGTGCCATAAATAAATAAATAAAAATAAATGATAAATATACTTATTCGAAAAAACATAATTTTAGACCTTAAAGTTTAACATTTGAACAACTCCTATAATTTTAGATTGAACTTAATTCTGCAAAAGAATTCTTCGGTTATTCATGAAAATCGAATAAATTAAATCGAATTAAAGTCGAAAATCGATTTGTCGACTTTTCGATGTGTTTTTGCATCACAACGGCAGGCCTTTATATTCACACTATAAATTGGTATTTCTATTCTATTTGTTTCAATTTGTGTTATGTCAAGTATTCAATTAGGTAGTTTTTGCTTTGCTTGGAACATACTCGTCTTTGAAAATTTGTTTGTTGCTTGTTGCAGGTGGACATTTTGGACACATCCGGTGACATGCAATTCCCCGCCATGCGACGCCTCTCCATTGCGACGGCTCACGCCTTTATGCTGGTCTATGCGACGACATCCGCGCCCAGTTTTCAGTGTGTGAAGCAATGTTTCGAGGAGATCCGCGAACAACGCGCCGACTTTCAGGTGAGCACCCGCCATGGCATTTGGCTTTGCATTTTGAATGCAATTAGCACAGTTGTAGCTGAAGCTGACAAGCGCGAGTTGAATGAAAAATATATGAGAAAAATTCATCATACGCCGCGTATACCAATTTCAATGCCCCAAAGCAATTAAAAATTAAAACTTGGTCCAAGTCTTTTGGGCTATGAATTTTGGTTTACGCTGGTTGCATGTCACAAATCTATTGTTGTTGTTGTTGTGGTTTTTGCTCGCTTTCTTTTTGTGTTGTTTTCCGTTCTCGCCGCGTTCTCGCTGCCATTGTGCGTGAGTGTCAATTATAGTCGAGTTTCCTTTGTCTGCGGCTTGGCTTTGAGCCCGCTTCCAAGCACAATCCGCTCGCAGTAGATGCTTTCTCTAGTATTGTGGTACTAACACGACTAACTCTCATCTGTCTTCTTCATTTACAGGACATTCCCATTGTCATAGCTGGCAACAAAGCCGACTTGGCCAGCTCCCACAGAGAGGTCAGGCAAGAGGAGGTCACTGATTGGGTATTCTGCGAATTGCCACGGCTCAGGTGAGTTAGATCTCAATGCTTTAATTTCCCATTCAATCGGGTATACAAAATGCAAATGTTGCAACAGCTGCAATTACAACGAATGCTAAAAGTTATATAATAAACGCGTCACAAAAACCGCAAAGCAGCAATTTTCATAAGTAATGTCAAGCAAAAAGCGTAATAAAATGGGCTATAAATTTTTGCAGGCAAAACAAATGTGATACCTGCCCCAAACAGCGGCAGCAGCAGCAGCAGCAGCAGCTGTTGCAGCCACGACAAATGCAATTAAATGCAACAAATGAAATTAAGCGACAAAAAGCGTGACTGCCAGCCAAGAGGTGGCAAAAGGGAGTGGCAAACCCACTTCGTTGGTTGCCCCTTGCCAAAAATTTTTTGGACCTTGTTAAATGCCATTTGCTGGCTAGCGTAAGCGCCCGGAAAAATATGCTTTTCAGCATTGCAATGGCATAACAAGACTCGAAATTGCAATTGGACAGCCGACGCAGCGACACCCCTTAGTTTGTCGCTTGAACAGCCCAGCAAGCCCCATTGAATGCTCTCTTCCAGACACTGTAGACACCGTATAGAATACACTCTAATTGCCACGCACTTGATGATGTTCTTGAAGCATTTTCAATTGATATTTCCCTCGTCTATGCAAGGCCGTTCAATGCACTCGACGGGCGCTTTGCATTTTAAACAGCCTGAAAAGGCGCTGAAACTGTGAAACTGAGACAAGGATGCGTGCATATGCATAGCTACAAGGTCCTTTTTAACTAATACTACTCGAACTACAGCGTTTTCAAGTGCCCATGCTTTGGGCACTCGTTCGACACATAAGTTTTCCAGGAATTTAAAATCAATTTCTGAAAAATTAAAAGTGTTTAAAATAAATTAGCTTGTCAAAATCTTTATTTTATGTGTAGAGTTTATGTGGTTTTGTAATGCGAAGTAAGCCAAAAATCCTGGAATCCGATAGAAAGCAACTTAAGTCTTAAAAAAAACACTTGGAGTCTTGTGGTAAAAAAAATTAAATTGTTAAAGCAGACTTAGTCTAGAAGCAAATTAGTGCCATTTAGTTGCCTAATAATAACTGTTGAATGCAGCATTACTTTAGAAGTAAAATAGGACCCTTGGCTTGAGAACAACTTAAATAATTAGTTTATTAATTTAATTAAATTTAATATAATTTAAAATATACATGCTCAATATTTAATTATTATTTTAGATATACGGTTTCCCTATCTATATCAGAAATTGTAGCGCCGTATTCTTTTATAATTGACATTAAATCGACGTTTTTGTTCGAATTTTAAACCAATCAGAACCTTGTTTATATTTAACATTAGAAATCAACATATACTCGTTTATTGAGCATAAGTGGAATGTTGACTGTGAATATTTTTTAATTTAAGTGCTCACGTGCATAAATTAAAGAGCGAACCTGGAGTGACAATATATTCAGAACTTTGTTTGCTGCTAAACTGGAAGCGACATCGGCCGTCAACACGATTTAAAGTTGACATCCGTTTCCGTCGCTCACTTTTGCCTATTTACCTTATTGTGAGCATCGAACATACACATAATTGTGTCCTTAATAAACTGCACGCACATAAAAATCACTTACAGTTGAAGAGCTTTGCCCGAAAGCAGGAGAAGGAGTAGGAGAAGGAGGGAAGAGAAGGGGACTTCAGAGCAGGTTGATTGCTTCCTGAATCTGGGGGAAATGTGGTGGCCACACTTACCATAATTTCATGGCCCAGAGGCAGGTCTGCAAGGGGCGTGGCCGGCTCGTGTTGCTGATTAAGCAAGCGTGTACAAACTTATTTAAAACCAAGTGAGAACGATTCACTGGGGAGTGTGCAACTAGCAGATACCCAATAAATACATAGATGAATAGTTATTTTACGCCCTTTGATTATTGGTTAAATATTTGAATTGTTTCACAGCAATAATCAAGGGCGTCGGCGGGGGGGGCAGGGGGGGGCCATTGCCCCCCCCTACACTCATAACTTTACATGATTTAGCTTCCAGATTTGGGCAGAAAGTCAATTTTGTTTTTTAAGAGTTATGCAAAAACAATATTAGGGTGTTCACTTGACCCTAGCAGCGTTGCAGGTTGAAAACGTTGCTAGCTTGCTGCGTGAACAGCGCGTTGCACATAATCACAGTGGGCTGTTTTTTGTTTACATTTTGCTGATTATGCGAAACGCTTTCCACGTAAAGCGCTGTTCAAGCAGCAAGCTTGCAACGTTTTCAACCTGCAACGCTGCTAGGGTCAAGTGAATACCTTATATGTTATATTATACAGAGTTATATTTTGCACTTGAAAATCATGGTGTTACAGTTTTAATTGTAGCCCTGCTATTTTACGAAGTCCTGAAAGTCAACGAATATTTTACCGCAGGTTTTCACTTTGCTCGTGTTGCAAATAAGAATACATTTTAAATCTTTATCAAGTGAAATGTACGTCGAATTTTAAAGAAAATTAAGATGGAAAACAAAATTAAAGGTATCTATTTATATTATAAGGTCATCATGAATTACTTGTTTTATGTGATTTAACTTTGTTTTATGTGCTTCTGTAAAGTGATGTTTTTTAGCATTTCTAACCTAAAAATTGTTGTGTTCCGTGGTAAAAAAGAAAAGTATGATTGCTTATAGTTGATTGTAAATTATATTAACGCAATGTTAATTGTCAATATAAATATAATGAGATGGTATTAATATTTTTTGCCCATTATTGCCTCTTTTCTTAAAATATCACATGTTGAAAGTGTGTATTTATGCGCAAAAATTGAAAAATAGTTTTCGGAGTCAGATGATAAAAAACAAAAATAAGTATAAATTCTATTTTAGCCTAACTAAATTGTATGTCAAATTTTAGGTCTCTAGCTATACATTTAGATTTGTTAAAATATTTTACACTTTTTCTTATATGGCCCAATCGGTCTAAATTTGTTCTCAGGCTTTATATATGGTATGCCCATTAAGTGTACCAAGTTTCAGGTCTATAGCTACATTATTATAATTTCTGTCAACATTATTGCGGCATTGTGAAAGTGAAAAAAAATGTTGGCCCCCCCCAGCTGGAAAAGCTGCCGACGCCCTTGGCAATAATGAAATTGTAAAGTATGCTTCAAACTACCCTTCAGCTATTTTCAATGGGTATAGAGTATAATTATACAAGCACACGCACTCAACCACAAGTTGCACAAAGATTTATATATTTATATACACACACAAACACACACACCTAGATGCATACATATACATTTATATATAGTACTTGTATTATATGCAAATATATACGAATCTCTGTGGGATTAAACATTTAAGCAGATTGATGGTGTGGCTGGAACACACCTTGAACTTTTCGCCTGCGTTCACCTGACCGTCCCGTTGTCGTTGTTGCTGCCCCTCCTTCTCTCCCTTTGAGTCTTGCAACTGCCACTGCTCATCACACATTTCCACTTCACGTGCCAACTTTGCACTTTTTCCCGGTGGTTTAAGCCCCTGTGGTTGGGGTTTTCTGTGTTCTGTGTTCTCTGCTCAGTGGCTCTTAACATGTTGCAGTTGGCGTTGATGTTGCAGCGGCAAAAGCGTTGCAATTTGTTGCTGCGTGTCTGTCTGCGGTTAAACGCTTCACGAGTGCAAAACCCAAAGTGCATTTATCTCAGTTGGCAATTGTACAAGTTGTTTATTTAGCAAAAAAGGGTTGAAAAGGTAATCTGAAAATCATTTTAATATTTGCCACCTCACTGATTTTTAATACAAGCCATTAATAAACAAAAACTTACTCTTTGGTTTGCAGCAATTGCACTTATTGCATTAATAATTCACACTTTTTGCCAACATGGCAAGATATAGTTAATATAAATAGAAAATATTT